>JAWNPN010000050.1:600000-897500 GCA_035047485.1 Drosophila peninsularis | reverse complement strand
CCAACCTGAACTAAGACATCTCGCATGGGCCGCCGCCCATGTCTTGCCCATTCCAGCTGCCAACCTGATGTCTATTTTCGTCAGCTTCTTCTCGGGCTCGGCTGCTGCTTCAGGTCGAAAATAAATAGTTGCCATGGGTTGGATTTCAAGCATCCGTCAGGCGGCTCGTCGGCCCTGTATTTCGGAGACACGTCGGCGGCGAGAGGGTCAGCCTAATGAGCTCAGTCAGCAAATGGATTTTTGTAACTCATCCGAGTGCCGTGCAAATGCTGATGCTGCTGCTGCTGCTGCTGCTGCTTCTCCTGCTGCAAATAATGAAAAATGCATTTTCAAACTCTTTTCGAGAATATGCGATTCCAATTTGGCAGGCAAATGCGTTTCGGGCTGGCACAGCTTGTGCAACAATGTTGCCGTGTTTTGTTGCAGCAGCGTCTCTGGTGTTAATTTGTTAGCACATTGCAGTCCGGGCAGACAGTGATTAATTACAGTCCAAGTCCAAATATAGACGGGCGGCCAAGTCATCGCAGCCTTTAAAGTTAATTAGTTGGAATGCTCAAATAACAAATTTCATAAAATCAGACCCAAAAATAAGTACATCGATGCATGTCTGTGTGTGTGTGTGTGTGTGTGTGTGTGTGGCCACCTCTGGCCACTCGCTGGGGCTGGCGCTTTACCTGCGCGCATAAATTTTAAATCCGTCCTGACCACAATTTGCGCATTAAATCATTTCCAGGCCATTTCACAGCACTGGGCGCCACCGCAACGCCGCATTCACTCATTCATTCACACACACTCACTCGCATTCACTCGCATTCAGTTATTCGTTTCGATTTGCAGGTGAGCAGCCGCCCGGAATGCTGCACGAAATATGCAAAAATTATACAGACCAATGCATGCAGCGCATTGGGGATTGGGGATTGGGGATTGGGGATGGGCAGCGGATGCAGGCGAGTGGCTGCTGCTACTCTCCCTCGGATGCTGCTGGAGGCCACTTCAAATATATCACGCGTGAAGTGTCTGTCTGGTTCGCGTGATTGACAAACGCCGCCAGCTACCGAATGCCGGCTGCCGACTGCCGAGTGCTGGCTGAGGTGCATGCAACGTTTTAGAAAAGATAAATTTAAGTAATTGTCAATATTTCAAGCGGCGTAATTGCTGCCCGTGGCTGCAGCTGACCAGTGTTGCAAAATAAAATAAATACCATGCAGCTCAGCTCAAAAGGAAAGGCTCGAGCCTGCCCCTTGCTGCTGCGGCTTCGTGCAGCTGCAGTTCTATGCACAGCCCCCAGCCCTTCGCCATTTGCACACTTGACGTTTTACCAATTTGCTGCATAACGCTACTTTTTTCTGCCCTTTTGTTGGGTTTTCCAACACTCTTTTTCACTTTTTTGCTGCACTGCAGCAGACAATTTTGTTGCGTGTTAACAACTGCAACAATTTAGGTTTAATTGATGCCCGCTGCAGCGCTGAAGTGTCGCCGCTGGCGGAACGAGGCTCGTGGAGGGGGGCGGCGGCGGCAGGCGTTGGCTTTTGTGCAACTTTTGACCATGTCGAGTGAGGGGGCTAGGGGGACTCAGTTTTTTTGGTCTCACTGCTTCCGCTTGACGAGTTGTTAGATAAAAGCTATTTACATGTTGTTATTTATGATTTTGCAGTTAAAATGCGCTGTGAAATATTTGCGGCGCTGTTGCCGCCGAAGGACTCGACTCGGGCTATATTACGCATACGTCATGTTGTGCGCACTTCACATTCCGCTTATTTATATAGCTTTAAAAGTTGCAGCACTTGTTTCCACTTGTTGTTTACGTTTATGTTTATGTTTATGTTCATGGACTGGCCAGCGCACCTTCGGCCGCGTCTGGGCATATGCCGCACGACGGGCAACAGTTGCTGGTCAGCAAAACGAAAAAAGGAACTGTTTCCCCTGCATCCCGGGACTATAAACTTGCGCTGGGGCATTATCGAACACTAATCCATATATGAGCATATTACATGGGGGATAATAGCCCCCAGCGCCCAGGCCAGCTCAGCTCCCCCCGCCTCGCCTCGCCTCGCAGCAACTTTATTACTTTGTGCTGACTCACGAAGCGAGTGGAAGCGAGACTCATGCAAAGGTTGGCTTGTTGATTTATCGCCAGGGTTGGCTGCTCTTCACATGTGTGCGCACTCTTTGGGTATGCCCCACTGTGCGGCCGGGCACCCAGGGCGTATGATGAATATGTAATTCCAGTGTTATCCACTGCGCTGAACTTTGATTTACTAACTGCGAAATAAATATTAAATTTTCAATTACAACGACTAAAGCTGAAGCAGCAGCAGTCAAGCAGCCAAGCAGCCAAGCACAGCAGCCATCGCTTTTTCCATGCAATTACCTTCGCCTTCGGCTGGAGGACACGCCCTGGCCTCACACGTGGCTGCCATCCTGGCTGCTGTCCTGGTGGCTAATGGCGCGCACAGTGCAGCAGTGGCCAGGACTCTCGTTGACTTTGACTTGCCGCTCGGACTCGGACTTCGACAGGCTGCGCGCTGCAGTTAGTCGCCAGTTGTTGTTGTTGTTGTTGTTGCTGTTTTAGTTTGCTGCCATTAAAGGAAATTGTCTGTAAAAATGTGGCCGTATTTCTTTTTGCAAGGTACTTAAAATTAAATTATTGGACACATTAACGTCTTGACTTCTGCCGTGAACGTAGACGTAGATGTCGACGTGGATGTGGCGCTGCGGCTGCACGGTGCACGGTGGTTGCTATGGCGCAAGTAAATGCCACGTAATGACGTCATTAAAACAAGTGAAATGTGCTTTTATTGTAACGGCTGCCAGCCGCCCGGGGAGCCGGGCTCCTTTCAATTTTCTATATTTTGCGATTGCAAAATCTCATGCACATTGTCATCAATCTTAATAAAGTTAACAGCGCGACAAGTTTTATTAAAGCCAATTCGGCGCCAGTCAAAAGTGTCACTGTGTGTGTGTGTGAGTCTGCTTAAGGTGTTTTCGCTGCTGAGTTTCGATAATCACAAAGCCCTAGTCAGCATGAGTCAGCGCTGGGCTGCACACGCTCATTAGCATAAGCAACTCGCTTCGAGGACTCGTTCCGCCACACTCGCATATTGAATTGAAATCAATCGAATCAATCGCACATAAAGATGCGCGGCAACAGGTTGCGTGTGGGTGAGTGCCACGCCCCTCGCACAAATTGGCAGCCAAATTCCGGCAAGCGAAGCCAACTGACAAGCGACAAATGAGGCGTAAATGAAATTAAACGCAAGCGCGAAAATTGCAACGCTTTTATTGGATTATTGGCAGCAGCTGCTACGTGTGTGTGTGTGTGTGTGTGTGTGTGTGGAGAACAATGTGCGAATTGTAAGCTCATTTGTTGAATTAGCCATAAGTGAATTTGTCTTAAACGCGCTGCGTATGCAAAGTGCGCCAGGCCTCTGCTGCGGGCTAATCAAATTTTTGGCTCGAGCAGGCTAAGGCAGCGCAGGCTCTGGCACTTTAAAGGCTGCCCGCAGCAGCAATTGCCAACTTTTCATTTATTCCTGTTTAGGACAGTCCACGTCACTCACACACACACACTCACACGAGCACTGTAGACTGTGGGCAAATGTCTGCAACTGTTTATTGTTGATAAATTGCTGCTGAGGAATTAGTGGGAACTGCAACGATGATGGAAGAGCCGTAGCTGTGGCTGTAGCGAGTCGCTTCCAGTTGCTGTCAAGTGGCTGTGGGCAGCTTAACTGGGCAAACACCTACGACCACGCCCCACAGCCCGAGGGCCCCATGGCCCGAGCAGGCAGTGCTCCAGCAGCAGCTGCGGGCCTCAGTGTTCGCAATGTTTTTAGAAAATGCAAATTTTTGCCTAGCCCAACTTGACCAGCGCTCAGCTTGAGCATGAGCCGGAGCCGTAGCCGTAGCTGGAGCCGGAGCTTGACTAGGCACGCAAATCTTTATGCCTGCCGGACTGCAGAGTGACACATGTCGGCAGCATGGAATCAGAATCTGTGCGTTTTATTTCGGACAGCGCAGAGCTATGGCCGCAGCCAAACGCAGATAGTCCTTTCATTAAGCACACACACACACACACATAGTTATATATATTTATATGGTGCATGATCTGAGCTGGCATAATAAAGTTAGTGAAAGCTCGGGGCTGTGACAAGTTTTTTGGCTTGTTTGGCATTTATTTAGTTTTAGTTTTAGTTTTAGTTTTAGTTTCCAACAAAATGAGATGCAAATTTGAATAACTGCGAAATGCAATTGAGGTGCCTTTTGGTTTGGCAGCTCAGCTTATTTGATTTGGCCAAAGGGCTCTTTAAGCTTCAAGCGCTCAGGTATTAACCTTTTATAGTTATCTAAGCCCACAACTTGCCCATAAATCGCCCGCAAATCGTTGCGCACAGCGCATAAATCTTCGACTGTCCACTTCTCCTTTCGTTTCTTTTCTTTTGGCCAAGCGGAAATGTCCAATAAATTGTAATTTCTGCTAAGCTCCCACTCAGTGCTCCCCGCTCTCCCCCTGCTTCAGTTGCAGCTCAATCATCGTTTAATATTTATGTGCTGTTCGATTGTGAAGTTTATGGGATTTGTTGAAGAGTTCCACTGGGCTCCGTCGATAATTGCAGCGTCTGCCCTTCGGCCGACGCCGGGCTGCAGGTGTTGTGTGACCCGAATTTATTGTGTATTCTGCAAAACGCTCGATTTGTGCCCAATTGGCTTGATTAGCTGTTATTTATGGCATCGCTTATTGGCCTTACGTGTAGCTCAAAGGACTCCCTTACTTCACACACATATATCACGCAATCCGGATAAAGTTCTCGAGCGAGTTTTTCACCGAATACCCATAGCTTGTCTCTGTATCATCTGTGATTCGACTTGTTCCAGGTTGATTATGACTGCCATTC
This sequence comes from Drosophila peninsularis, assembly GCA_035047485.1. NCBI lineage: Eukaryota > Metazoa > Arthropoda > Insecta > Diptera > Drosophilidae > Drosophila > Drosophila peninsularis. The sequence continues at coordinate 892,605 of JAWNPN010000050.1, read as the reverse complement.
TCTCTGTATCTCTCCGGCTCCCTCTCATTCAAATCAAGTTATAATTCCTCATTCTCTACTGTTGCCCCACGCATTCTTTGACTCAATTGAAATTTGCATTTGGCTTATCAATTCATAGAGAGATCTCGTTATTTTCATTCAATTTGCGGCACATATGGAGGATATGGTCCATCAATGGCGTCTTGTTTCACGATATCTGAGCCATCAAATCATCCACAATGCGGTGCATAATGAAGCAATTCTTTTGAGTGCGTAAACCCCGTTCTTTGATAGGTTTAATGCTTCGCCTGCGTGGCATTGTGCCTTCATTAGGCGGCAAGTGGCGCATTCTGTGCATATGTTGCACATCCCTTCCATGTGGGTGGGCAGCTTCATCGCATAAACGTGTCACATCAAACAACATTGATTAAAATCTAAAATGAAATAGTAGCCGAGCTGAGCTGCGCTGAGCTGTGAAGCAGCCGCAGCACGTACACACAAGTGCTCAGTGGAGATGGAGGAGAATAACTCGTGGCAATCCCTAAGTGAAAATCCTTTCTCTCTCTCTCTCTCTATAAGGGAGGACCACAATTCAAATTTCAATCAAATGCGACTACAATACCCAATACCTTTTGGGCACATATGTATTGACCACAAAGTATTGTATCACTCGCCGCTTGTCCGAAATCAAATCAAAGAGTAGCCGCAAAAAAGAATGGAAAAAGGATGCAGGATAAAGGAAAAGGGTGCTGCATAAAATTGCCAACTATTGGCAAAAGCGTACTCGCCGGCGCACATAAAATCAGATACAATTTTCATTACCTTATGGCCGCACATTATCGGCATGCGGCCATCGTCTTTGGTGACTCGAGCTGGAACAGGCGCTGGAACTGACTCCGACTGCGACTACGACGCCAACTCCCAAATGGACACAATGTGCTGCTGATGACGTTCAGAGTGCAGAGCAGTTGTTACTCCTGTTGTTGTTGTTGTTGATGATGCTTATTGTGCGCTCTATGGCGCTGCCCATAAAAAACGGGCGACTGATCGAGTGGGGTTGACTGCAGAATACCCTGCAAACAGCAGAATGAAACATAGATGTCTGCATGTGGGAAGTTGGCTGAAGGCTGACTTCAGCTAGAGTAAGACTCTGATTGTCTACTACTTTACTACTTTAGCTTTTCATATGCACAAGCTGACAGCATGCAGATCAATATAGTTCGATCAAGTCAACCTATGCTACTTCCATCAAGGGTATTAGAAGACTGAGTTTGAACGTGTGAACGGCACAGCGCGAGCTTTTGTACAACAAACGACAAACGGAAAGTGTCCAACAGGAAATAAGCAGCAGCAACAACAACGGCGACTTAGTCTAGGACTCGAGTTTGGACTGGGACTCAGTCTAGCAGTTGCCCAAAAAATAAAAAGGGTAATAATTTTATCTCGCATTCAGATCAGACACACGTCCGTCTGCTGTCCACTCCACTCCACTCCACTCCAGTCCAATCCAGGTCCCAGCATTGTGCACGCTCCTGTCCGGCTGTGGCCTGTTCGCGTATTGCGAATGCTTTTTTCTGCTTTTCTCCACCGATTTTCTTTTTTTACGTATTCGCCGCATCCTTGCGGCTAGTTATGTGCGGCACTTCAAAAGGCTGCTTGAAACTTTGTCAACATGGCCAGGGCTTATGAATATCCGAGGGCCACCCCGGAGCCCGTCCCGGAACGCATTCAATTACATGTACCTCAGACAGCGGTAAGCAGGCAGCTGCCAGCTGTGATAAAGTGCGGCCCACTATTGCCGAGGCTGGCGCTGGGCAGAGCACGTGGCTTTAGTGGGGCCAATCTATCAACATAATTGATGGCATCGATTAGTTACAAATTTCTGTGCGGAGACAAACGGCGAGCTCAGTGCACAAATCGTCGATTAATTAAATATTTACTTCGACGAGCTCGCCTTTTGGCAATTAATTTGACCAAACGAATCGACTAGCTGATAAACCCTTCCGCAGCTGCCGCATCTTTGTGTTCGGCTAATGAAGTGCCGTTTGCGACGATAAACTGTCGCTTGCTCAGAGGAGCCCCTCGGCTTCACGTTTAGCTCTTATGCATCTCGTGTTCAACTGCACGGAAAAAAGTGCAAAAGCAACGATGATGGAGAGGCAGTTGGAAGCGGAGACGGACACGGAGAAGGAGACTGAAGCTGAGACTCTGACTGGAGCTAGGCGTTTATTATATATTGTAATATGTACTTGTGCTCTCAACGCGACTGAATTATTAGGTATGGCAAAGTGCGTTGTCGCCAGACTGCGGCGCGCCAGGCTCATCAACGCCCCGTGCACTACGCTGGGGGGCTATAAACACACCAGGGGCACCGACGCCGCATAATTTTGCCATAACATTTCGTTTGGGCCCCCGGCTCCGTTGCGGGCTACCTTGAAGCGCAATCGAGTCACTGCATTGCCGCTGAGTCGCTGACGTTGTCCTGCCCCGGGCTGGGCCTGGCCTCATATTTGTACCTTGGTGCCATAAAAAGGAAACGGGCCAAACAATGGCGTCGACGGCGCTGCGAGTGGAACTGCGAACGCTAAAGCTGAGTTCCTTTCCATGTATCGTCCTGTTGGCTGCTTGACAAAATCCAAAAATGTCCTGCTGCTAGCCGAGTTCAAAGTCAATTGTAATTTTTATGGCGAATGCGACGCATTATGATGTATACTTCACATGAAAGTAAGCTCAAGTAAATGGATCTGGACTCTGGCCTGAGCTGAGTCTGGCCACAACTGTATAAATGCCTGTAGGTTATCGTAGCTCTATATAAAAATTAATGATATATAAGAATTCTTATTAATTGTTAATAATATTTGTCCTCCAGACCTAACTACATATCATTCTAGCTCTACTATATTAGGGGACTCATATGCTAGAAGCTATATTCCAAGCTGTACTGTACCATTCCATATCAGATTAACGATTCCTTAGGTAGTCGAATATCTTCGTGTTCTATTTATGTGGAATGTTATCAATGTCCTGCCCTTATCAGTGAGAGCTGGCCCCATCTGCTTTCAGACTGTTATCTATCAGTTTGGCTGCCAGCTCATTCAATTAAATTCAGCTTGGCACATCATCTCAAAAAAAAGGAGCAAAAAGTCCAAAGCTTATTAAGAAACTAGCCCCAGAGGTATGGCTGCACGTGAACAACCCTGCTGGCAGAGCGCTCGTTAAAGCCTTTAAAAAAATAACGAAGCCCGCGGTAATCCCATTAAATGGCTGAGCTTCAAAAAAAGGCTGAAAATTGTTGAAAAATATTTAAAAGAAATCAGCGCAAGTGCCCAAGTTGACGATACCTTCATTATTTTGATGCCTGATTTAACCTGACGCCGTCGACTGGGCCTGGCCCTTATCAGCCCATTCCGGAGGCGGGAAAGGGCTGCCTGAGCTGCGGGGTGGGTAGTTTGTTCAAACAACACGTTGTTTTCATTGCTCATTAGCGGCGACAGCGCGAGTTTAATTAGCATTGACGTTACGTCTGATTCCTATTACGGGCCGAAGAAAAGGGTTAAGGCCAATTGCTGCTGGCAGTTGCTGCCAAACTTTCGTATAATTAGGGGAAACGGCCCAGCACTCGGCAACACCTTGGTCAAAAGGCAAAGCGAAAAAAGTGGCCAAGAAAAATGGTGCAACGCTTTGATTCAATCAGTCCCGCCCCCAACGAGGGTTGCCCGAGCAAAAACTAATTGCCTTTTCGACATGCATTTAATCTCTATTAGAGTACACGAAATTGATAGAAAAGTTGCTCTGCCTGGCCCCATGTGTGGGCCCTCCAGCTCCCTGGAGTCTCATGTTCGTGTCCAGAGGCCAGTGGCTGCCGCTGTCAGTCCAGGCGAGTCCAGCTCGTCCTGCAGCTGTGCAGCACCTTTGCTCTTTGCTGTTTCATAAATTATTAAGGGGTTTGTTAGCTCCTTTTGTCCATTTTGGCATTTAAAACAAATTGTTGTTGTACGTTAGTTCGATTATTTGCCAGAGGGTGGCAAAAAAGTTTTGTGTGTGCTGATAATGACGGAAGTCATCACGTCTGACGGCCAAATCGAACTCCAGCTCCAGCTCCAGCTCCAACTGATAGATGCGAATTGGCTGGAAGGTGTGAGCACGCCTCGTACATATCAATAACGTTTTAGTTTGCCTCACGTGAAGCCCGGTCAGGAGCTGGCAGTCCCTGGTGTGTGCAGCAGCTGTGTCGACTGTTGATGTCCTTTTAATTGAAGTGGCGGCAGCAGCAGAGTGGGAGCCTCTGTGCCCCCCATAATTTGATCGAGGAGCGGCTGAGCATGGCTGTGGCTAGTCGCAACTCTGTTGCCAGCGGCGAAAATTCGGAAATTTGTAATCTTTTGGGACTGCTCAGTGGAGCAGGCAAAAATGCAAATAAACGCGCATAAAACAATTTGAAATCAAATTTTATGATAAGGGCAAGCCGCGAGAATCCTTTAATAAACAGACAGCGGGCCGGCGGCGGGAATTGAACACAGAATGTAAGTAGGCGAATTCCGCGCAGCCAGCCACGCCCACTTGCCGCCGTTAATTAAACCGAGAGCTGGGGAAAATCTTTTGGCGAGCCACGGCGAAAGTTTTTCCATTACGGCCTGCGCTGGAGCAAACGAAATCAAAAAGTAAAAATTTATGAAGCGTTTAATTGAATTAATTAAAAGCAATAATACCTTGAAATAATTGCGCCCTAATAGAAAAGTTTAGCATAGCGGGAGCAGCGCCTCGACTTGCCGCAGTTTCCAAGTGTAACCAGAAAATGGCAGGAAAAGCCAACAGCAGACAGACAACGGCCAACCTTTTGGCCAACACTTTGCACCATGGCGCTGGTGGGCGGGGCAAGAGTTATGTGACAAATCCTGCGCACGCATCTAGCACTCAGGCCATAAGTCAAAATTATCAACAAGACGGCAAGCGGCAAAGAGCCGTGTGTCCTGGGTGTCCTCGCAGGCAGCGCCTGTGTGGCAACTGTCACGCACGTAGGCCACGCAACATTGCGAAAAATATGTCTTTGATGTCATAAATCAATTAGGATTGGGCAGCAAGTGTCCTGGCCAGGATCTGCGCCTTAACAGCAAACAACTTGCTAGGCGCTCGCCTCCTGCGTCCTGCCTTTAAACACAGTTTCAACTTGATTTCGAGTTTTAAACGTGCTGCGTGCAAATCAAGCGGCACAAATGGAGCAGATGAACTTGAAAAACAATCCACACACATGCGCTGCCAGGAGTCCTTTGTTTGCGTAATTATGTCAGAGAGAGGGAGGGGGAGCGCCTGCCTGGGGTGTCATGTGTGTGCGTCTGTCGCGTGCCTTTGTGTTAGTCTATCAAACATAATTAAGAAGTTGCACAGCCAACGCACGATTGCCTGACAATAAACAGAAGTTTAATTATTTTGGCCGGGCTCAAGTGCTGCCCGCAGGACATGAGACTGGCAGCTGATTAAGCCCAGGCTCACCTTTTGACTTATGATGAGTGCCGCTGCTGCTGGCACTGTCTGATGTATTGCCCGACTTATGACAGCTGACAACTGACAGCTGACAACGGGCGGGCAGCACATCATTAAAGCCCACACACTCTCCGAAGGAGTTGCCAACTTTAAGGCTTAATTGCCGCCCAGACAGCAGCAAGTTGCCAGCACATTTGCGTAAATCAAACAATTAGTCATGGCATCTACATTATCGGGTTGCCCAAACTATGGCAACTACTTGAAGCGTCCACTTTTCTTCGGTCCTGCTTTAATGCGTCCCCGCGGTGCTGTTAGTGCCAGCCAGAGCAGCAGCCGAAGGTGTTGTCCTGCACTACTGTTAATTTATGCGACATTCTCGTAGTTTTCGCCAGTTGCCCTAATAACTTCTAATATCACACACAGCCCAACCCCCGGGGGTTGCTGCTCAGAAGTTCCACAAAGAACAACTCGCCACTCGACGCATTCATTAATTTATGGTTTTGGGCCTCTGAATTTATGTACTGCACAAAAATACAAAAGTATTTGTTTTAAAATAAAAGGGGCTCGCCCCAAGGTGACGGCAGGCCGGCCAGCCAAGACACTCTAAAGTCTCTATAATGTCGAATGCTCTGCGAAATAATCTCTCTCATATATGCATATATGAATAATATGGAAATTAATTGCTTGAACCAGAAGTTATTCAATTAACTTGAACTCGGCCTAGAGCTTGATTAATTCATGTATATATACTGTATATATAATAACTCTATAAGTCTGTAGACTTCAAAAACTTTCTATTCGCTTGAGCTCCACGCATGGGGCTTAAAGTATTCTATGATTAGAAAGCTTCTGAATGCCATGATCCGGCTTACTCATAACTGACTTTGTTGATCAATTCTTAGCTCTATATGTTTAGGTACATTTTCAGCTACTTTCAGTTCTTCGCTGACAAAGCCCTCTAAGAATCGTTGCTAACGCGCTGTGCTAGCATATTTGTTGAATTGATTGGGCTGCTGGCTGAATAAATTGCATAAGAGCTGCTGCCGGGTTTGGGCTCCGTGTGGTAGAGACATAGAGTTCGCTGCCCCCGAGCTGAGAGCATTACAAGACTTGCCCTCCCGCCCAGCCGCTGCCCCCTGATTAACGTCTAGAGCGCTGCAATTGTGCAACTTTTTGTGCGGCTTGTTCTAAGTGGACGGAAACTCGTTTGCAGGCCTCTAAAGCTTGTTTAAGTTTAACATTTTATTAGCGACTCACACCTGGTGCCGTAGCTGGAGCTGGAACTCAAGTTCTGCTCGCTTTCGCCCGCTTTTCGCGTTTGATAATCAAAATGAAGCCGACGCCGGCGCCGGCGCCAGCTGCGGCTCTGGCGATGGCCAAGTTCAGTGCCCTCGAAGTGTGTTGACGCTTTTCGATCGCTCGTCGCTTGATGTTTGCATCGAAATTGGGTTAAGCGTGTCCAGGTACACACAAAGAATTGTTGCATGATCCGCGGGCCCAGTGGCTGGGTAATCTCTGTGGAGATTGCTTAATCCGTGGCTCTGGCGATTGCCACAGCGCCAACGACATGAAAAGGCAATTAGCCCAGATCGAAGCCAGAAAATCAAATGTCCAACACGTAGGCCAACTGAAAACCTGTTAACACTTCAATGACTTTGAACTTTTTGGGGCTTTGGTTTTTCTTCTGTTTGCTGCCTGCATTTGCATACTGATTGTTGTTTGCTTGACCCATTTACCATGGAGCTCTTGGAGCTGTGGAGGTGCCAGTGCCGTTTGAAGCCCACGCCACTTCCACTTTCGTTGGAGCGCGACTTTCTTTAACAATTGCCCATCGATTGTTTTTTGGCCCTCAAGCTGGGCCCCAATGCTTGTCAGAGCTTGTTGCTGCCGCTGCCCCTGCCGCTGCCGCTGCCACCGCCACTGCCACTGCCGCTCTGTAACCAGTTTAATGACGTCGACGTCTGCGTCGACGTGTATTCTCAACGCCGATGCCGATTCTCGGTTGGCTTTTTATAAAAACTCTTTGGCCAACTTTCTTGAGCTTCATTCGCGTCCCAGGCGCGATCGTCAACGTCTCGTGCGAAATGAAAGCAGTGCTCTACTTGTTGTCGGCGCTGGCCAGTGCCAGCATTGTGTGTTCCCTGCCATCGCTGGCCGCTAAGGAAGCTGCGCTGCCCAGCGCGTTTGCCAGTGAGGCATCCCAGCTGATTGCCACGCAGTTGCTGAAGTACAACAAAGACATCGACGCCAACCAGGTGTACTCTCCGCTGGGTGTTGCGACCATTCTGGCCGCGCTGGCAGAGGCCGCTGATGGGGAAACCTACGCGGAGTTCGGACAGGTCTTTGGCTTTCCCAAGGAGCGGCAGGATCTGAGAGCAGCCTTTGAGCGGGTGCTGGCCGGCTTCCAGAAGCGAGACACTGTCGATGCGCTGCCCTCGTTCCAGACCTGGTTCTACGTCTATCGCAACAACAGCGTGCGCGAGGAGTACAAGCAGCTGCTGCAGCGCCACTACTACGCCGAGGTGAAGGACATCAATAGGGAGGAGTACGAGTGGAAGGAGCAGAGCAGCTTGCAGCTGGAGGGCAGTGGCACGGATGGGGACAGCACAGAGCCGAGCAACAGCAAAGATGTCATCGGCTTTGAGACACTGAAGCGCATTAACCTGGACGACGACGCTCCCATTGGCGTCGGCGAGGACACATATGGCGAGGAGGTGCTCAACAAGGAGGCCTCCAAGTTCGATCGCGACGTGGATGACAAGCAGTATGTGGAAAAACCAGTTGCCTTGGCCGAGGCCGAGCAGTTGCAGCGAGAGGGGGAGCGGGAGCAGCTGACCACCGAGCAGGCGGCAACGGATGCACCAGTGGAAAAACTAGAAAAACCAGCTGAGATCGCCCTGACCGTTAAGGAAAATGTTGCTGAGAAGCAGCAGAACAAGCGCAGCGATGCCAATGCCGAACAGAATCCAAATATGGAAGAGAACGAGACGGTGCAAGAGGATGAAAAGCTGCGCAAGCAGCTCAACGAGCCGAGCACCGCTGGCAGCCAGGTGACCGCCAGTGAACCCGAGAAGGTGCGCCTGCCCCTGCAGAAACTGGAAAATGCTGTCAAGACAATGGTCAAGGAGGGCGCCGACGAGATTATGATTGCGCTCGAGTCGCACCTCAGCTCAGTGGCTCGGGTATGTTTCGAGTTTTCTAACGCATCTTCAGGCTAACTCTCGCGGTTCGTTTCCTTTTCTCAGGTCTATGGGGGTCGCAGTCTGTTCCGCAAGGATGACATTGCCTGCGCCCTGAGCGCCAACGCCATAACGGGTCGCGCCAATGAGGCCAAGACCAAAATGCTGCTCTTCAACGGACTCTACTTCCACGGCAGCTGGAGCCAGCCCTTCTATCAGCTGCGCGACGGCAGCGACGAGTTTTTCTTTATGACGAATGACGACGCCATGAAGACGCCCATGATGCACGCCCGCGGCAAGTTCAACGTTTCCGACTTGCCCCACTTGAAGGCGCGACTGCTCTCCCTGCCCTACGAGGACGCCCAGTACAGCCTCTGCATAGTGCTGCCCAACGAGCCCGAGGGCCTCAGCGAGGTCATCGCACAGCTGCAGCCCAGCGACTACAAGTATGCCCGCGAGCATATCCAGCTGAAGGAGCTGCATGTGACGCTGCCCAAGTTCCAAGTGATGGAGACCTCCCGCTCCGAGGCAATGCTCAAGCAGATGGGCCTGAAGCGTCTCTTCTCCCGCACCGAGGCACAACTGAATCTGCTGTCCGAGGACGAGGATCTGCACATCGATGAGATCGTGCAGTTTGTGAGCGTGCGCGTGGACGAGGACGGCAGCAGCACCAACTCCCTGTCAGCGGCCAACATTCAGGGCCGCTCACCGATTGCCCACGAAGCTGCTGCCACGTTGCCAGTGCCGGAGCCGGAGCCGGAGCCCGAGCCGGGCGTAGAGCGCTTCGATGTGAATCGTCCGTTCGCCTACTTTATTGTGGACTGCAGGAATCAGGTCGTGCTCGCCTCCGGCAAGGTCTACGCGCCCGAATCCATTGACGAGCTGCCGCCAGTGTCCATTGAGGTGGAGCTGGAGCAGTCGTAGATCTTCCCACAGCAATCGTAGCTCTTAAGTTTCGTAACGAATTTTCACCGATGCGCTTCGTGCAATTTTCATAATTCTAAGTGCTCACAGCCAATAAACAAGAATTTCATTTTCCACAAAAAAGCGAAGCGTGGAATCCTGCCTCTGATTTTCCCAGCCACTTGAGCTGACGCAGTCTAGCGGACTCGGCGTCCATTTGCTGCGCAATCAAAACAACAATTAATTCGCTTACTCGCTGACTAACAACAACAGTATCAAGCGGCTGGCAGAGCGGCAGCGGGATCAACCCTCAGGATTCAATTGTCTGTCTGTAATATGAAATGTATCTGGCGGTGGGCATCGCTAATTTCCGTGCAGCAAATTTGTCATTGCAGTTGGGCAAGGGATTGGGGGTGGCTTGTGTGTGCCGTGCGTCTGCTTTGTTGACTCTACTCCTAGTTCCATCAATTCTCAGGCTACTCAAGCGAAAGCGGCGCATCCGACACGTGCCCCTGGCTGGCTGGCTGGCAGCCCTGGCGAATCTGACAGCCTTCCCTTCAAGTGGTCAATGGGCTGCAATTAAAAGTCTCATTAGAATGCATGATGTCTTCTTTTCGCCGACTGCCAGCCAAGGTGGCCAGCCAGGTTCGAGTCCCAGCTACCACACGCCCAGCGCGCCCAGCACAAGGCGAAACACAACACTGAAAATATATGTCTGAGAGCAAAGACGCAGACACGAGTGCGAGTGCGGGGAGCTGGCGCCAGGCTGGCGGGCGCCAAGAGTCAGAGGTAAAAACAGGAGTAAATGCGTGCCATGATTATAGTGATGACGACTGCCACCCCAGACTCCTACCCAGCCCTGGAGACGCAGACCAACTCCTCGCCTGGCTGGCTGCTGCCGGAGCAGACGATGATGTTTCATCTTTTCCACATGAAAACTCACGTAACAAAAATTATGATAATCATAACTTTTTTTTTTTGTGGACTTTTTCCTTTGGCTTTGCCGCTTTGTTTTGTTGGCCACTGGACAAAGGAGTCGCTGGCGTGGGCTAAGGTATTTTCGGGCCGGGCTGGCGTCTGGCGCTCGCTCTATTTTTATTAAGTCTTGCATATAAATCAATGCTGCCAGCTATGCAGAGTAGCCCCGAAAGGTATAAAAGATTTATAAGGGCTTCCTGCTTATCAACCACATTTTTTCCGTCGTCAACTCGTTTAAACATTGCTTAACAAAATTCGCAAGCGAGAGTTGAGCAGATGAATAACAAGTGTTTGTTCCTTTGTTGAACAGTGTAGGACTTGGACAGTTGTAATGAATAAAAAGCGAACCGCCGGCAATGCACCCACTCGCCCCTCGGCCCGGCACATAAGTAAACCAAGACGCAATAAATTCATCCCATTGCATCAGAGACAAACAATTTCAGCAGAGCGTCACGCAATGTCTTCAAGATTTATATGGCTGCTTCAAGTCCAATTACAAGTGAGGTTCGACGAATTAAAAATGCGCCCGGCTGCAGGCAACAAGTGTGGGAAATCGTTGGAATTTCCAATAGGGCCAGCTGTTTTCCGAGAAAAACTGAACCGAAACAAGGCGATTTGAATGGTTTAGCGGCGGATGACGTTGACATTTGCGGCGTGAAAATCTAATGAACACATGTGGGCGCCAACTGACAAAGGGGAGCTAGCCCAGTCTCCGCTGGAGTGGGTGAGGGGTGGCCAAAGACTAGCCCATGTCTGTGTAATACTCTAAGACAATTTTAAACTTTATTTCCGCGAAATGCTAAACTAATCATAAAAGTATATTGATTGGTATAGTCACATATCTCCTCTAAGCTAATTCTCTGCGTTCGACTTGACATCATTCCAAATGATTTTAGTTTTCAACTCTTCGCAGGTCCCACACTGCTATCTAGAAGTCAGCGAAGGCTTCTTCATGTTTGACGGTCTTCGACTTCGGCTTCTGTTTACCTTCGTTGTGCTTGTCGAAATTCGAAATGTCCTCCGCATTCGAAATTGTGGGCGTGTATGGAGGCGTTATGGTCTGGTTGAGTAGCGGAATCCACTCCACCTCCTTGAACCACTCATGATTCTTGATGTCTTTGTTGCCACCAATCAAGTTACCAAACCTGCAAAGAATTTTCCCAGTTAGATGTGTTCATCGGCACCTGTGGAAAACTACGGTTGACTTGCCGTTTCGACAGATCTACTTGCAGCAAATGATCCACCAAGTGGCGCAAGGGGCCCGAGAACGCGCCGGGCATTTTGTAGTCGCCCTCGCAGATCTTGTTGTACATGACCATGACGTCACGACTGTGAACGGCGAACGGCGAATGGCCGGCAACAAACTCGTAGACTAGAACGCCAAAAGCCCACCAATCCACGCTGGTCCCATAGGGCTTCGACTGTATGATCTCCGGCGGCAGATACTCGGGCGTGCCACACAGGGTCATTGTACGCGTTTCCACTTTCTTTACGGGAAAAGAAACATTAGCTTTTAGTTTCAATTTACTCGAGCTCTCTCACTTTGGCAAATCCAAAATCCGTGACCTTCAGGTAACCGTTCTTATCGATCATAATATTTTCGGGCTTCAGATCACGATATAAGAGACTGCAGTAATGCAGATATTCCAGGGCGAGGAACACCTGAGCCGCGTAGAAGCGAGCCTGCTTTTCGCTGAATTTGCGGACTCTGCAAACGGGAACAGATCAGGCTCGGAGATACTATATAGAATATGTCCGCCAGACTCACTTGCGATGATAGGTAAACAGTTCGCCACCCATTATGAGCGGCAGGATGAGGTAAAGGCTGTCGTTGTCCTTGAACGAAGATACCAGATTGACGGTGAACGGAAAGGTCATTGAGTTGAGTACTTTCTTTTCGCTCATGACATGGCCGACCTGCTTTGTCTTAATGATTTGGTCCTTGCTCAACTGTTTCGAGGCGTAATAGTTATCAGAATCCCTATCCTTGATAAGCTGAACCTTGCCGAATGAGCCGGCGCCGAGGGTCGCCTTGATAATGTAGTTATCGAGACCACACGACTGGGATGGGGTGTTGCGGACGAACTTCTTGTTGAACTCTTCTTTTAGCTTTTCCAATATGACGCCATAGTCAATCTTGGGACTAAAGTATTGCGGATCCATAGTTGAAGCCCACCCATAAATTTATTTTTCGCTTCTAACAAAACTATTAATAACTGTTCTAAGAATTTCGACTAAATACTACCCACATTTTGGATACAATTTAGTCAGGCAAATAAAATTCATCTATACGAAAAATAGCACAAGGGCTACTTGTACAGGTATGCTCTCGTTTCCTGATACCATCCCGGCAATTACACAATCTGAGGCAATGTGTATCCCTTTGGCAAGTGAACAAGGGCCCAGCGAAAACAAAACATATTGGAAGACCAACGTTTAAAAATTATTAAACAAGTCTGGATGGCGATTTATTTTAGACTTCAGTTTCGGTTTGGCCTCAAAATTTTCAAAGTTTGACAAATCGTCAACACTTGAAACAGACGGTAAGTACGGCGGACTGATATCTTGATTGAGGATCGCAAACCAATCGACGCCTTGGAACCATGGATGAGTTTTGATATCCTTGGACCCATCGTTTGAGTTACCTAAACTGAAGAAGTATGCTTGAAATGCGGCCCGTACAATGGTTCCGGAGTGCTTACCGCTTAGAGGGATCACTCTGCAATAAGCTTTCTACCAGACTTCTGAGCTGGCTAGTAAAAAACGAGGGCACTCGATATTCGGCCAAACAAATTTTTGAATACATCAGTATGACGTCACGATTATGGATTGAAAAAGGCGAATGACCGGTCACAAACTCATAGATTAAGATACCAAACGCCCACCAGTCGACGGACTTCGTGTACGGCTTAAGTTGAACGATTTCGGGGGCCAAGTATTCGGGTGTGCCGCACAGGGTCGACGTCCTGCTGTCCACACGCTGAGGAGATCAGTCTTTTATACATATATATTTATATTTATGTGTGGGTGAAGAGCAGTCTTACCTTGGTAAACCCGAAATCTGTCATCTTAATATAGCCGCGCGCATCCATTAAAATATTCTCGGGTTTTAGGTCTCGATAAATGAGATTCATATGATGCAGATACTCCAGGGCCAGAAGCACTTGGACTCCATAGAAGCGCGATTGTTTCTCATTAAACTTGTGCACTCTTGGTGCAAAGGGGAAGGACTGTCTCTATATACATTTGCTGACCTATTCGAAGCTAAGGTTACAACTCACTTGCGATGGTAGCTGAACAGCTCGCCGCCATTCACAAACGGCAAAACGAGATATAAATTGTCAAAGTCCTTGGTGGCATCAATCAAGTGCACTAGAAACGGGAACCGAATGGCGCTGAGCACGGTCTTCTCGTTGTGCACGTGAGAGACTTGCTTCAGCCGTACCAGATCGTCCTTATTCATCATCTTAGCCGCGTAATAACTTTTCCCCTTCTTTTCCCGCACCAACATCTGCAGTCAGAGAGTAGACAGAGAGAGAGAGAGAGAATATGGAGTGAATAGTAGACATATTAAGCTGGGTAACTCACAACAGTGCCAAAACTGCCATTGCCAATGATTGCTCGCTGTACGTAACCCTCGAGGTTGGTGTAGGGCGATGGCTCTTGGGATGTCCAACGCTTGTCAAATTCCACCTTAAGGTTATCGAGTATTGCACTGTAGTCTTCCTTTGCATTAAAAGTCGTTTGCAAGTTCTGGCTACTCATAGTCAGCACACAGGCCTCTTACTCATTTTCCACAATGAGGATGGACAACACAATATCTGATAAGTTGTACGTTCAATAAACTAATAATTTGGGCATTCATAATTTTGTTTATTTGTGTGTTATTTCAATTATTTGACAACCGAAGGAACAGCAAATGCAAAACATATGTATTCGTTCTCGACAAAATATATCAATTAGTTGGGCGTGCCGTCCACATTAGGCCAAGGTATGACAAATAGGCTCCGGCCCTCGGCCAGACAGACACCGCATGGCCACATGACCACATCAAATGCCAATTTCCTGTGCTTCGGCCACACATATCAACGTCACAGTCTCACGCTCAGTCACAGTCGTAGTCGCAGTCACAGTCCCAGTCACTGTCAACCTTAACGTTCACGTCACCGACTTCTTGATGCGGTCCGGCAAAAGTAAGAAAAATTGCAAAACGTCCAGTTGATAAATGATGCTAACCAAGATTACATAAGTTCGTAATTTTCTAGTACATTTATTTCTACATGTCAGCTAGTCAGCTCTCAGCTCTCAGCTCTCGGCTAGGAGCCGCTCCACGTTTGCAGTTGGCATGCGATGATGGACAGGACGCGTCGGCCATCCAGCTCTGCAGCAGCAGCCTGATGCTGATAAGAGCGAACCGGATGCTCCGGTTGTTGCATGGCTTTTAAGGTAACTAGCGAGCGAACGGCCCGTTATTGGCCATTTTGGCCATGTGTGGCCATGTGTGTGGCGTCCGCCCGTTGTTGGACGCAAATTGACAATTAATCATTATCTTTCAGCGTTTTAAGCCTTGGCTTGTGTGTGGGTCGGCAGGCAATTACAGAAAGGTTAGCCTTTGGATAGGCTCTCAGCTCGGGCCATCCATATGCCTGAGTGTCTGAGTGTGTTGGCTGAGGCATGTGCAAATGTCTTTCTAAATATGCTTGGGGTTGACTCTAATGTGATGACATTTATATTCGAAAACTTCATTATTTATTGACAAATGCTTCAGCCGCACAGGCTGAAATTGAAAGACAATCAGACTGTTGCACAAATACTTAATCAGTAGCCCAAGTAGAGTAGTTTCCAATGTGATAGATATTGTATAGGTAGGCTATCCTATGGCTGGCATAACCTGCTCCAGTCTTCACATATTGTCGGGCAATTGCCACAGATTGTTAGTCTGTCTTTATAGCAACCATTTGCCTGCTCTGCTCTGACTGTGATTCAGCTAAATTATTCACTTCATACTACATATTCTCATATAGTTTTTAATACACTTAAAATTTAGAAAATTTGTCACGTACTTAACATAAGGCAATTGCTGCTCTACGCTAAACCAAACAGCTTTCACTTGCGCTCTAAAGCGCTCTCACTCTCTCTCTCCCTCTCTCTCCCTTTGATGCTAACCAGTAAATTAGAAATCGTGCAAAAACTAAACAATATCACTTAGAACGACCCCATCCAAGAGCTTGGCTCATTTAACATACAGCCACAAGATGAGACCCTGCCACACACACACACAGAGACAAGATAAACTCCAGTGGGCTAAGATATGTTAACGACTGCAATAAATAAACGGATAATATCTAGCGCGCTAGGCCTTTCCATAAATACACATATCTACGTCCATTGGCCTCGGCTACGACTGCGTCTTGGACTTGGAAAGATGCGTTCGCTAAGCGGCCCAAGACCAGATTAAGTCATACGCACACGTATCTCCTCCAGGCGGACCGATTGCCATTTCTTTGGCCGCTCAGCCACACTTAAAATTCATTAGCTGTATTAGCGCACTGCTGCCGCTTGGCTTATGCAAAGTAATTGACGCCCCGATGAACTGTTGACACGCTTCACATTTGTCTTGGCGCGCTGCTGCTCTTGGCCAATATTTGGTTTAGTTATCAGTGACATTTTTTGCTCCGGCTTTCTGGGCTTAAGTAGGTGAAAGTGAAAGCAGGGCACAAAATGGCCAAATTCAATTATGCTGAAAGGTTTCGCCGTTGTCTCGACTCGCCAAACATATATGCCGCATTTGCGAGCAGCCCTCGCCATTAGCGCTAATCTCTACACAAACGGGATATGAATCACGTCACGTCTCTCTCTCTCTCTCTCTCTCTCTCTCTCTCTAACGATTACATGCTGCATGCTGCATGACCGGCAAATGCATTCACTCTGCACAGTTCAGCAAGCAGCAACAATGTCAACGTGTTCCACCTAAGCCCTGCTCCCCCCGCCAGCCCAACCCTCCTGGCACGTATGTGTGCAAAAGGTGTAACTAATCCGCAGGCCATGTGACTTTTGTCATGCGCCGCGCCGCTGTCAGTCACTGGCGTTAGCCTCCACCCCCTGCGCCCTGCCTGCGTGCCTCCGCGCCTCTCTTCCGCTGCCTCTGCCCGAAACCCTTTGCAAGTGCAAACGGTTTCCAGTCAATTCCACCCCAGTGTCCGCTCACAATGCGAACCTGCCACCGTTCTACTGGCTTCGTCTCCTGGCTTCACCTTCAATCATCGATGCGGACCGCCCGCCATTGTTGTCGCTGCTCGTGTGCTCCATGTAATCCATTGATTCGGCCAGAGCCAACGGCCCGCGCAGCGGGTGGCCGCGCTGACATTTCGCAGCTGGCTGACTTCTGTCCATGTTTGAGGTAAGTTTTGGCATAAAAGAAATTATTATGATTATGATTATGATTATTTTAATGCGCATTTACTTAGTTTTATTGTTGGTGCACTGGACTGTGCTGACAGTTGACTTTTTGGCCACCTTTTGTGCTGTCAGATCGTCATAAATCAGCCCTAAACAGGATCCCCATTGATGATATCGCCCCAATAAATCAATTGCATATGACGTCAGGTTCCATGTGCACAACAAATAACGCCGTCTACACATGCCAAAATTATTGCATATCAAACAGGCATACATGTATATAATATATAATATATAATATATAATATATAATATATAATATATAATATATAATATATAATATATAATATATAATATATAATATATAATATATAATATATAATATATAATATATAATATATAATATATAATATATAATATAAATTCTCAATGAAATTTTCCTTTCACAATCTCCGACGTCACTATGAGCTATGGCCTTATAGGACTCTAGTTCCGTCGTAAGCGATCTCAAATCCAGGAAAGATAGAATATTTGACATTAATTATAAATGCAAATGGCATATATATGATTTAAAAAAATGCATATGAACTTATCCATTCTTATCTATATCATCTCATCTCCACTCTTATCTTCATAGCAAACTCACCCACACCTATATCATCTCACTCCTCTCTTCATAGCAAGCTCACTTACCCATACTTATCTATATCATCTCACTCATCTCTTGCATTCTTCTTTACTTCACCTAGCAACCTCTTTGATTTGATTATCAGTCCTCAATCATGATATTTTCATCATCATCATCAGATTTTCTCTGCGTGTACCTATTCATATTCTAAACAACAATTTGTAAGCCTTTCAGAGAGAAAACAAACCATTCGCATGGCGCACTGGAAGCTGTGGTAACCGGCCGGTTAAATGGCTTTTGGCATATAATAAAAACAATGCTGGGGATAAAAACAATTGCGAGTGCTACAATTTTAACATTTGCCATAAATAAACATGAGCCGGTGGCATTCAGCGACTGCAGTTGCCAGTGCAGTTTTCGGAGGAAATGCGAAATGCTGAAACATTTTATTGAAATTCAATTAAAGTCGTATTTCAATAATTGGCCACGCATGGTGCGCATTTCCGTGCCGTGCTCGATTTCAAAACGCCGCTCGGAATTTATGACTTTTCAATTTTTGGCCAATTGTGAAACGTTGCCACTTGGACTGTGGCATGCCCCACTTGTGCCGCTGCTGCCGCTGCTGTTGTTGTTGTTGTTGCGGCTGCTGTCCATTTGCCAAGGGGGAAACGGAAATTGGTGCAAAATTGATGCGCGCCGTCGCAACTCCATCAGAAACGCTACGGTGCATTAGGCTGCAAGTTCTTATCAGTTCAGAGCTCACCACCCTCAGCCCTTGGCCTTGGCAACTCCATACACGCACACACACACTCACACACTCCCTGCCACCCCTAGCTTTGCTCTCACGTTAAGTGTGCAAAATTTTGCGTGATTTGTGCGAATTTCCTCTCATTGGAACGCAGATAAGAGTCCCCATTACAGGGTATTCCCTGAGGGTGGGTTAGTTTTGGTCGTCTCTTGTTGTCATTGTTGTTGTTGCTTAATGCCATAAATTCCTTTTTTTCTACTTGTCATATCTGGCTCTCTATTTAGGCACAGATCATTAAGTTTCCACGGCATTTCGCCATCTCTATCTGATTTAAAGACTTGCCTGCCTCACTGCCGCCAATGAGAACATGTGTCTTAATAGCTCGACTCTCCTACTATAATATTTCATGTCGTTCTTTTGGCAAAACTACGATGTAATATTCGGAACACTTAAGAGCAGATCTATTACTCTCTTAATATGAATATGAAAATGAAGCTCTGTCCACAGGTAAACACTTAAGAGCAATTCCTTATATGTATCTCAACTCATAATATTATCTCCGATATTCCTAACTCTGTCACATATGAGGAGACTCTTTTAGCCATAGGTGTGCAGCCGCCTGCTTCAGAGACATCAACCTGAGACGTGTTCAAAGCAAAGAGCCAACTGCAGCCGCATCGGGCAGGATGACATATATGAAGTCATCTATATATACAGGCAGATGAGGCTATAGCTACATCATCATCTTGCCTGCGCACAGATCTTATTTGTAGAGTGCGGCATTTAAATTTGACAGGGGCGCGATTTGCACGCTTAATTGAGACAGGTGCCCAGCGCAGAGGGAGTGGCGTGGCGTGGCGTGGCGTGGCGTGGAGCTTGTGAGCAGTGAGCAACTGCGACATGTGTTCGCTGCTGTTGCACAAGCCGCAAGATTTATCATCGTGCCACGTGTGTCATTACGCTGCGCTGCGCGTTTCACGGGAATAGCGAGCGACGCACGCCAAATGCAAAATTAACAACCTAATTAATACCTAGAGCTGTCAGAAGCCACCTCGACATGCCCATCCGCTTAGCCGCCCGCCGTGGGCAGCTGCTCCAAAAGTGTTCGGGGGCGCATGGATAGTTGTGCCCACGCCCGGGCCCAGGGCAAGATGTGGGCAGATGGGGGGGACACCCGCGTTTTTAATTGGCGCCCAGAACGTAACACTGTCGAGCACATGAGTGGAAGGCGAACCGCAAACTAACTAACGGCCAGCGGGCGGTCGCTGTCAAACTCAGCTGCTGCAAACGCTGGCTAAAAGTGCAGAATTGACTGCTGCCGCTCGAGAGTTTTAGCCATATTGAAGGCGCTTGCGGTTGCCTAACAGCACTTGACCGGACGTTTATTGAACATTTTTACTTGCGGTTCTGTTCGCTCGTCCTCTGGGCCAACTGGCAGCTGCTCTGGCAGGCGCTTTTATTAATTTCGCCGAGCGCGTCTCAATTTCACGGACAGTCATCAGTATTAAATGCAAATAGCTACAAAATGGGATTTGCAAACAAAAGGCGGAAGAGAGAAGAGATGTGGGCACTGACAGCGAGGCGAGCCATAGATTTGGCGGTTGTCCTGAGCGAAGCCAGCGAAATTGGCCAAAAATGCGTTAAATGCAAATTGGATAAGAAGTCGTGTCAGGCACGAGCGGGCGGCCAGGCGCTGCATATGTCTGCCAAAAAAAGCCAGAAAAAAAGGACGAAAAGAAGAAGCAGCCGCAGCTGTAGCTGGGGCAGTTGCTGAAGGATATCCGCAAGGATATGGCACTCGCATCACATGAGCGGCGAGCGCGAGGCCGCGTTTCGTGTTCATTTCACAAATGAAAGCCGCGACAAACTTTAAAGTGGATTACGTTTGCCTAGCCTTGCGCCAAGCCAGGATACAGCCGTCAGAGCGCCTCCAAGGACCTCCCCGCTCACTGCTCTGTATTCGCGCCGCACAGCTCGACTATCTGCTGCCGCATGTTCTTGCAACATAAATCCGTGAGTTTTGCGCGCCCAAATTTATGGCGCTGGCGACACTCAGCTCAAACTTTGCTGCCAGCGGCATTGTTGTATTTATGACCGCGACATGACCTGATCCTGCACCAGCCACTGCTCCTGCATGCGGCGTGGGCGACTGCCGCTGAAAAGTGTTGCGAGTACGTGCAACCTCAGCCTCAAGCTGCCAGCCGCAAGCCTTAAAAGTGGCGCGCGGAAATTGGATTTACTTGCGAGCCAAACTGCCGTCTTAAATCTGCACGCCTGTCAATTTGCTCCTGTTTAAGCGCAATTTATATGGCATCTGCCGCCCCCGGCCCCCACCTTTGGGCCGCTGCCGCTCCTAATGAGCGCCGGCTGCCTTTGTCCCGCTGCAAACAAGCCAAACAGGGCGCTGGCAGCGTGCCCCAAGACTCAATTGGAGTTAATTACGTGGAAGAGGCTCACAGGAACAGGCACAGGCGCAGGCACAGTCACAATTACAGTTACTCTCGGCTATTTACATGTGATACTCCCCCACAAACATGCCAGCCAAAAATAAGAGCTACGAGTGCACTCGACTCGAAGATACTCTGCTTTAGAGTTAGCTAAAGGTGGGGGAGCCAAGGATTGGTGTGATGTTTGCAATTTGAGCTGCTCCAATTTATTGACTAGAATTAAACAACTCAAGGAAAAATAGCTGATTCCTTTAAGTATATAAAGTAAATTAGTGTACTCCTGCATATCGACTGTTTCTCTGCCTTTCCCATAAATAGCCGTTATCTGTCTGTAGCTTATCAACCTATAGATCAAAGATCAGCGTAAATTGAAGCCCAGCTCTCATCATTAATTTAGCTAAGAATTTTTCCAATTCTGTCCCAATGAATATGCCCTTTGCTAATGCCTAAAAATAGGGTATAACAAAAAAAAATGCTCAATTCATTGGCTAAAATCAATTCAACCGGATGCATAGCGTCGATGGCGACTGCTGACCGCTGGCCGTTGCCCGCCGTCCGCCATCCGACGTCCGATTGCCGTTCGCCTGCCCCTTGGCAGGATGTCAATTGTGATTGAGCGCGTTTTGCTTATGGCTGCAGAATCCCATTTGTAGTTGTTGCTGCTGTTTGCGCAGCGTCTCAGCATTTGGGCAAATGGGCAGCCGAAACGTAGCCATAATTATTGTTATGTTAATAAAGAGGCCCTGCCCAGAGTATGGCTTTAGTTATTTAGAGGGTGGCAGCGAGGCCACAGGCCTTCGTCATCTGCCCGGCCATTGATTTTTACGTTATGTGTTTGCGCATCGACTTTGCATAAAAATGGCTAAGTGACACAAAACTTTGACGTCGTGGATAAAGACTCTGAAATACTACACTCCAAGCGGGCTGTTTGAGTTTGGGCTAAACGCCTGCAAGTATGCCACAAATTTCAGTCGCACGCCATTAACGGCAGGCTCTCAAGTCAAGGGGCGTGGCGGCCAGCACTCCTTTCTCTTTTTTAGAGAGCGCGCGAGCGAGATTCGTTACAGTTGTTGGTAGCTGCAACTGATACGAAGCGCCGGCTCCACGCCTACCCCGCCCCGATAGGTGTGACAGATCGTGTGATTGATGAAATGTGGGCAACAAGCAGCGGCTGCCTCCCAGGCCGCCTGCGGACCACCAAACTAATTTCCACATTTTTCACATTTACGAAGACAAATTGAGGTGCGAACTTGGGTCGAGGCAATAAAATTGCCGAATATCAAAACAACAAAATCTTTTGCAACAGTCGGCCATAAAAAAAGACGAGCCGAAAGGAGTCTGGCCGAAAAAAAAAGGGTTTGAGTGGCGGAGGAGGGCTGAGGGGTGCGGGCTAGTGCCACATTTGACACAGAGGCTTCAAAGCATCGCCAGAGACGCGCTGAGAGTGTCAGGCATGCGAATGCCAATTGTTTTTCGATTTCGGCGCTTAAAAATGCGCAAACCCGTGAGCGGCGCATTATGCGAGGGCTGCGGGCGGGCTGGCAGTTGGACTCGGGCCCACTACACTATAAAACTCAATATCTACAACAATAAATTTCAAGTCGCACACACACGACGGCGACAGAGCAGTTGCACAGCTGGGGAAACGTGGCGAATCGATGTCATTGCCGATTTCTATTTCTATTTCGATTCCTTGCCTTTATTTTGTTCTATGTTTTTTTTTTTTAAGTTTTCCATTTCATTTCGTTTTATGTGCGACTCGCCAAAAGTTGTCAACGACAATTCGCTAGCCATAAACGTGGAAAACACCCACCCCCAGCCCCTGCCCGAGCCTCTTTGGCTTTTCAATAAAACTCAACACCAGCCGCAGATACGGCCTACCCGCTCTGGCCATCATTTGTATTAGCATAATGTTGTTTCGATTCTGATTCCGATCCGATTTGCTACAATTTTATTTATTGTTTTTATTTTTATATTGCGTACACGACAAAGTTAAACATTGCGCTCGTAAACCAATCGGAATTACATTTTAAATAGTTCTTGTTTCGCTCTTCTTTTTTATGGCTAATTTATGCGCATGGCCAAATTGAATAGCCGAAGGTTGAGGGCCGTCAAGAGTGACCGCCGCAATGGCCGGCCAGAGATCCGCAGATACTGTTAATTGAGCTGCCTCTCGGCCCAATGCCACACGTCGCTCTCAATTCATTGTAATCCGCGGCATATGCGGATTACTCAGCTGGGCAGCATCGAATGGTCAAGGCCGTGTCAGAGGCGACCTTGAGGCATGTGCGAAACGAGTTGAGATCCATTATTATTTTGGCGGCTCGATTTGTAACATTTCCCCAGTTCCCAGTGGCGGTTCAAGTGCAAAAAATCAGAATCGCGCGCAGTTCATGAAAACAGATGAAAAGAGTCAATGGGACTAGGCCAGCGGGGCGGATGGAGGACGTGTGGCCAATGGACAGAAAAATGATCGAAAACTCTGCATAAAAATAGATTGCATATGGATGAATGATATATGTATAGATATATTATCCAGCATCTGTTTTGTATAAAAAATTGGAAAATTAAAATGAAAATCAAATGTTCCTCAACTGCCTGACAGACATTTTAATGCGCCCGCCACAGGCCCAGCGGTCTTCAAGGTCAGCGCCAGCGATTCAAGAGCACACGCACAGCGCAATGATCGAAGGGATCCAGCTCTCCGGTGCTCACATGATAGAGCAGAGCCTGCAGATTGAAGGACGCGCGGTGCTCGCTCCCCAAGCACTGCCAGGTGCGCTGCACCATGCACTCCAGCTCCCGCCGATTAGCCTGAGGACACTTTCTCATGTGGCGCGAGGTGAACACCTCCTTGAAGTTGTCGTAGGGCGTCGCACGCAGCTCGTGGCTGGTCAGGGCCTTCCAATAGAAGCCTAGCTTCTGAGTGGGGCTGAGGCACTCCCACTTGGGCTCCCTGCCCTCGCTGTGCTTGTGGACCCTGAGGCGGTAGAGCGCCTTGCCACGGCGCTCCAGCTGTTTCAGACGCTGCTGCGTCACCTTCTCCTCCAGGTTGAATGGCTTGCAGTAAGTGCTTAGCAGCTCCGCATCGCTTTTGGTGCAGCAACGACTCTTGCACTCCGATTTCGAGGGCTTCGCACTGCTGTCGTCTATATCCGAGAGGCGTATTTTGCGTGGCTCGCATCGCGACTCCGCATCGTAGGTGACCAGGCGCTTGGGATACTTGTGCCGAATGGTGTAGCTCAGGCAGCCCACGGGCTCCCTAGAGTACTCGTCAGAGCTGCTGCAGTCATCACTATCGTCAGGCTTACACGAGGCTCTGAAGAGATACGCAAATGCCCGGCGCATGTCTAGCATTTTGCATAGAGCTTCCATAACAGAAAAACACATTTCTAAAATTTAGCCAAGTTAACAGGAAAGTCGGAGATATTTAACCATATGAGTGTGTGGAGAGAAATGTTCTCAATTGTTTTATCAATTTTTTGGTACACTATAAAGAAGCCCCTAGCGGCGCCTAGTCAGCCGAGAGCCGCCTCATAATTTAGTGTTCATGAAAATATATGGCCCTATATTATAAATGCGAAAAATAGTCGTTGCTATTACCAATAAAACTCTTGCTCGAATGGCTGCCTCGCCGGCAGGAGGGGGCTCCAGAATGACAGCTATATTAAAAATGCTGCTGTTTGTGCAAAAAAACACAAGTGACAGGGCAGCAGACGGTAGTAACTGACTAAGAAGCACCCTGTAATGAGAGACTATCAGTAAAAGGCGGCATTAGATCTTAACCCTTCAATAGACCATATTTATAGCTCAGTTATTATTCAAATTTTTAATATATTATGAACTAGATAAACCTTTTACCATGCAGCTCATTATAGTCAGGTATACTCTCTCTGAGTTACAAAACAAACAGAGGCACAGCCAGAGGCTACTCAACTGGGGCAACTGGGCTGTCCACTAGCCAGCTAATATGCCCCACTGTTTATTCGCCATCAACATTTACAGGGTATTCCAAAGATACCAAAGGAAGCCGCCAACTGAGCATTTGAATTTGTGCAAATATTTTGGTTTGGCTTTTCATATTTCCCCGGGGTATTTATGCTTTGCGCTTATTATCTAGCTGAGGTTCCCAGTCTGCGGCAACATGTTCGTGCTCATGTTCATATTCATTCTTCCGATTAAGCAGTTTTCATGGTCATCATTAAATGTGTTCATAGAGTCGCAGCAATCTGGCTGCTTGCTGCTTGCCGAAATAAAATAAGTGGCCTAAATAAAAATGTTGGCAATATTTTTACGCTGTTTACGAGTCGATGCGAACGATTCGAGCCATTCGACTGCCCCCCAATGAAAATCGCTGCAATTATGAAAATTTATTTCGTTTATTACATCATGAAAATAGCTCAACGTAAAACTCTGCCCCAAAATACTTAATGAACGCGCATGGATCTGGCCACAAGCTGTCACAGCAATTAAGAGCTGAGAAACAGCAATTTCGCATTGTCCTGAACATTCATTGATTGTGCTCCCCCACCCACTCTCTCTCTCTCTCTCTCTCTCTATCTATCTCATTCTCTCTGCCTTATTACATGCCATTCTGTGGCTTTTTCGGCATTTCACTGCCTGCTAATTTCAAGTTAATAACGCTGAAATATATTTAATGCACATTCGATTTTCCATCGTTTTCTCTCTAAATTGCCAATTTCGCAGCCATTTGCCGTTTATTTCGCTATTAGCCAACATAGCGTCCTGGCCACGGCTAACTATTAAATCAGTTAGCCATTCGCATTTGCTTACTTTATTAGTAGGTAATAACAAGAGCTGCAACATGACTTTAAATTGAACTGAAAGTACTCATGAATATATTTGATTTAGCTCATAATAAAATATAATATTCACAAGATTCACAATAAATATGAATACTTTACTCTGGCTGCTCTCCCACTCTCGCAGCAGACGCTCTTAATTCCCTTAGTTATTTGCTGCTGCCACACATGTCTTTATGACGAAGTAGATAATATCTGCCCGAGAGAACACCTTCCCCTCGGCGCTTAGGTGAGCGGCTAATGGCACTGCGTCGCGACGCAGCCCCCACAACAATAAAATTCCCATCTGCGTAGCAGGCATGCTCTGCTCTCTCCGCCCAATGAAAGCGAAATTGATTGCATTTCTTTTTTATTTTACTGCCGACAGGCCAGAGGGCAGGGCGGGGCTAGGCTGCTTGCAGCATGGGCTTAATAATGCACTCAAGGCGAGAACGTAAAAACTTTGCACGCCGTGCGATCTGATTTTCCTAGAGAACAACGTTATAAACAAGACAAGAGTCTCAAGACTGATTCAAAGTAGAAAATCTAATTTTTATTCAAATGTAAATAATCGTTGGCTTTAAGCTTTTATTGGTTGGTCTTCATTATATTTTGAAGAGGACCAGCTTTTGGGCAAGGCTTCAGCTGAGGATTGCTGCTTCATTCACAAAGTCTGCAGAGTGTCTGCTCAGCCGCTAGTCGGTCACGCCCGAGGAGCATTTTCTTACTCGGCTTTCACACATTCTCGTCAAATTGAGGGCGCTTAGGTGAGCGCCAATGCCGTGTTGCGGCTAATGGCAGCGCGTCGGCCGCA
Source organism: Drosophila peninsularis (assembly GCA_035047485.1). NCBI lineage: Eukaryota > Metazoa > Arthropoda > Insecta > Diptera > Drosophilidae > Drosophila > Drosophila peninsularis. The sequence continues at coordinate 866,247 of JAWNPN010000050.1, read as the reverse complement.
GCTCCCAGAACAATAAAATTCCCATTTAGACGCGAATGCCAACAGCCAGTAGCAGGCAGCTACGCAGAGTCCTCAGCTCCCTCGGCCACTGCAGCAGCAGTTTTGCGCTGTGTTTTGTGTTTACGTGAAAACAATTTTTATGGCATGTCAAAAACCTATTTTAATGCTTTTAATGAAAGCGAATTTTATTGCATTACTTTTCGATTTTACTGCCGCGCGGCGTGAGGGGGCGGGGCCAGGCTGGTGGCAGCATGTGCGTAAAAATGCACTCACGACAAAATGTTGACAAGCTCGTAAAAACTTTGCACGGCATGCGAATTGGCAGCCCGCAGTCGAGGCAAAAACAGGTGACAAAGCGAAAAAGGCAATGAGACCAAGGAAAACAGTTCGCAGTTTATCCATAACAAAAGCCACTTAAAGTGCCAAATGTGGTTTCGTCCTTGCCCTCTGCACCACACACAAAAACAACAATTTCCGCTGGCATTTCTTCTGGCGCTTTGCATAAATTCGAGCCGCAGCAGCGGCGGCTCCCAGAAGTATGCTCGATTTTTGGGAATTGTGAATTTTGTGCGCTTGGCTTCGGGCCTGCGACTACCTTTGCCAAATTCATTTGACCAGAAACTTAAGTTATATTTTGGAGCCGCGCCAACGGGTCGAAAGAGACATGTTTAGTGCCACGGCAGCAGCAGCGACAAAAGCTTTCAGCCATAAAGAGCCACCAATTCCGAGGACGACATTGTCGTCGTCGTCGTCGTCCTCGCACACGTCGCCTGTCGTAGCACTCAATGTCAGCAAAATGCACATGCAGCTCGGCTGGTTAAAGAGGGTATCGACGGGGTCGCTGGGTTTTGGCTGGGTAACTCGCTATTCCGAGCTCGAAACAATGCCGCCACAGGCACAGGCGTCCTCCTCCCAGAGCCGCCCGGTCTGCTGCCGACAGGGCTGACAATACTTTGGAATCGGACGCACTTTTGCGATCCATGTGGCATGCATTAAATATTGCATATGCACTAAATGGATTAGGGTAGACCGGGCCCAAGACCATTGACAGGGTCAGTCATGCATTGTTGGCCGGCCAAAAGCTGTCGAAGTGTCACCGTCTTGGCCAGTGAAACGTGGCTTAAAGCAGTGCACTGCGCGACTATTAAGCAGTTCGCTCTCAGCCGGCCCACATTCAAATTTCGTTAGCCAACCAAAGCAGATTCGCAAGCCAACTTGCCGCCCAGGGGCCACACTGCAATTAGGGGTGACTGCGATGGGTCTGCGCTTGGGTCTATGCGTTCCCTTTGACTGTGACGAATACTTGGACTGACAATAAAGTGTCATTAGGATATATATTGCTTGGCATTTGCATCGTAAAAACCAATGGCACTCGCTCCAGCCGCAGCTACACCAAATTCGTTTCATAAGCACATAAAACGACAACAGCCAAATGCAAATTAGCTAACGATGAGACGCCGCTGCACAACTACAGCGAGGCAAAAAGGTGGAGCAGCAGCCAAAGAGAAGCGGCAACTTTTTCGCAAGTACATAATTTTCAATGGCAATGCATAAAAAGTGTGAAATGCTGTTTCTGATGGGCCCTAAAATACCCTGGAAAACGGAAAATTAACCCTGATACAAGAGGAGCTGAGGAGGGTTGACTAAGCCATATATTATATTATAGATATATATACAAAGTACTATCTATCTCGCTATCTCTCTATCTTCTCTACCGTCAAGCAGCAAACAGACTCAACATATATCAATAAACAAGAAACTCTAGTTGTTTTAGGCTAAAAATAAATATAAACAAAAAAATCTGTTTCGGCCAGATATACCCCAGAATCGAGTGTATAAAAAGTATTCTGCTAAATACGCCTCGAATTTCTAATAAAGGATATTAAAAAGTGCCATTTAGGGTTTTGGGTCTTTTGGGAGGGCGTGGGGCAGGGGGCAGGCGTTGGGGCGCTTGTCTTCGTTTCTGGGGTTGAGCTCAAGAGCGCTTGACGCAAGGGCCTGACATTGTTCTCGCTGGCATATAATTACAGTTATTTGTGTAGCTAATTAATTGCTAATCAATCATAGACCAAGACGCCGAAAAGGACTCGTCCCAGTTCGCTTTGTTGTTGCCTGTCACAGGATGTCTCAATGTCTGTGCTCTTGCTGATGCTGAAAGCTGTCGCTGCGAATGCCATTGGCACTTCTAAGGCGTCGGCCCGCTGCCCCTTTGCTGTTCATAAACAAAAAAGCCAGTGAAAACAAAAGCTTAGCAAGATTGATCACAACGGTCGCTGACGGCATTGAGAGCGAACGGCACCTGTTCGCTTACTCACGGTTATTAGCCAGGACACGCTGGCAAAGGACATGCAAATGGACGCTGGCACTTTAAGCGGCCTCAACGGCAACTTTTTTGCACCTTGCAAGGATTGTCGAGTGCTTGAGTAAGCCGTCTGTCTGGCTGTCTATCCCACTGCCGGCCTGTCCGCCTGTCACTCACTGGCTGACGTCAGCCCAGCCGTTTATCCTTTGGGCGCACATTTTATTTTACATAATTTGAACATCTAAGACGTGCCTGGGCATAGCCAAGAGGCTTTAGTTGTAGTTTATGCAGCCAGTGCGTAGTTCTTTTTCTACTCGACCATTTTATTATTAAAAGGCATCGCATCCTTTACGCCCCACTGAACTTTATGGCCCCCGAAGAGCTGTCTCGGCGACAACTCGAAGAATCACATCTTCTGCCACACATTTTTGTTAAAACTTGCACGTTTGCCGTTCGCCGTTTGCTGAAATTTGCAGTTAACCCAAATTGTCGGCCATTTGGTCAGCATGCCGCTGTTGTTGGCTATGTGTGTGGGCAATATCCCATTTTCAATTCAATTGTTTTTAGTAGCGAGCGGGGCCGTTGTCTAAGTGATAGTAATGCCTTGATGGCTCAATATGAATTCTAAACTCAGCGTCGGAGGGGGGGCTCTGCGGGACCTCGCTAGGCGCTCTTCGCACCGGGCAAAGGACGGCAGGCCCGCAATGTGCAAATCCAAGTTAGTAAATTGGCGAATCGGTAAATCTGACACCGTGAACTATGAAGCCACCCCGGCGCAGGGTCGCGGAGGTCGCGTGGCCATGTCACAACTTCTTCTGGGAGGAGGGGGCTGGCAACTGGCATTGTATTGAATGATTGGTAATTCGATACAGTTGTTCGATTGCCGTAGCTGTGCGTCGCTTTGTTTTGGTTCATTTGCCGCGCATCGCAAATTGACAGTGCATTGCCCCCTCCCAGCGCAGCCCTGCCCCTGCCCCTGCCACTGCCTCTGGTCCATGTCTATTCCCAGTGCCGTCGAGCGAACGCAGAGGAAAGCCGTCGATATGCCCTGTTCGCACTAATTTTCCTGCTTGTCGCGCCGTGCGAAACGTATAAATAAATTTATTTCATTTCGCTTTCATATCGAAACTATTTATTGCTAATGGATTTATGGCCCGCTTTCAGCTGGAACTGCAGCCATCCGGCTAGCGGCTCGATTGTATATCAATATCTTTCATATCTGCTCTGTAACGGCACGTGTGCTGGGCCCGTTTCCCGTCGCTCCTCGGGGAGGCCTTGCACTAATGCATTTCTATGGGAAATCTATTCAGCAAAGAGTCCTTGCTGCTGCCGCTGCTCCTGTTGGTCAACAATTTGGGAGGAACGCTGCCGTTTTCTTATTATTCTTTAATTTTGGCAAATTGTTTTCGTTTTATGAAATTTTCTTTTCACTTGATATTTTTTATTATTCCTAGGATTGGCCAAAAAGGTTTCCATTTCCCTTCTGGTTGCCAGCTCCTTTCGCCTTTTAATAAATGTCCAGCAGCAGCAGGAGCTTCGTATTTCGTCTGGCCGCTCAAGAAATATGCACAAATTAATTTTGTTTTATTCCAGCTGAAGTAAAATTTAAATCAGGCAAGTCGAGAAAGAAATACGTCATGTCCACACTGCCACAGCCACGCTGGGTCTGGGTGTGGGAGTGGGATCCAACAACAAGAAAAGGGTTTCAATTGCGCTTTCTCTCCCTCTCTCTCTCTCTCTCTCTCTCTTCCCCTCTCTATCGCACTGTCTACGGCAAAGACAGGAGCAGCACACACAACTGCCAACTGTTGTCCTACGACTCGGCACGGAATTGCCACAGCCTTCGCCTTAGCCCTAACTCTTGCCCATGCGAAAAGCTGCCGCCTTTGGTTCTACTCCGAGACGCGGTGGACGGGGCTGGTCTGTTATGAATGCAAATTAAAAGTATACAAATCTAATAAGTTCCATTTAAGACGCTTTAATTTGTTTCACTCGCCGCTTGCTGCCTTTTTGCCATTTTCCATTTCAAAAATTGTTGCTAATTGTTGAGCTTTTAGCCAGCGCATTTTTAATGCAAAGTGCAGCATTTTCATTTCCATTTCCATTTCCACGCGCAGCCCCCCAGCCCGCCCTAGCTGCGTTCTTTTTCATCAAAAACAAAATGCATTTTTATGAAAATTGCATTTGATTTGTTAGCCCAGCACTCGATGCACTTCGGTGCCAAAGTTATTGCTCAACTTACAAATTAGTAAATAAAATCCTTTCTCTTACAAGCATTGCAGCCTGGGATAATAATGTGAAGTGAAATTACTCTTGAATGGAACTCGAGATTCTACAGTTTGACTATAATGAAAATGTAATTAAATATAAACTCTTGAGTCGTGGCTTATGTATAGCATGAGATGCCGGACTCCGGCCGTATTGCGCTCATAAACTTCAATTTCAATTAATGATTATTTTATACTTTTTGAGTCCATCTATGTTTCCTTTATTTTTCTTTTGTACTAAATAAAATAACTATAATTATATTATAATAATGATCTTCCTATATGCTTCCCATCTCAAATATCCATATTTATTCACGACTTAAGCGAATATATTTTCAGCTTAACATTTGAGTTTGCAGAAATTGAAGAAAACGAGTAGAAATTTTTAGCACTTATTAAAGACTTTATTTTCGTTTTGTTTAGCCAATTTATAGCAACTGCGGAAGCTAATGAGATGCATGTTCAAGTAGCCTTTGATTGACTAATAAAATGCTACGTGATCTGCGATAGACGAAACGCCATTGTTTTAATGCGCAGCTAGGTAATTTCCTTGGGTCCTTATTCGGTCTCTTGGCTGCGCAGCAAAGGTAATTTCCTCAGCTGAACTCCTGGACCAGTTGTCGGCGTATGTGACTCACATGTTTAAGCAACACTCGAACACTCCACACGCCCCGAGCGGCCCGAGGGCAGGCAGATGTCACGCTGGAAAGGACGCTGGGGCGACACTGTTGATGGCTGTTGATGATGCTGACAATGAAGGCAGCCAAAGCAAAACGAATGCGAAATAAAGTTTGTAAAACCTGAAGAAGGGCAAATGGAAGCGGGCCCCAGCCCGATGCGGCATGTGGACGTGGACCTGTGCCCGACTGCTGACCATATGTTGCCGCCGCAGGCGTGCCTAGGTGTAACTACATGCCATAAAGTAGTTGTGTAATAGACTGGCCGCCCACCCAGCAAGGGACTCGAGACGGAGGACAGCACCTTGAAGGCGCTCGCAACACCTCAGGGGCGCTTTTTGCTGAAATGTGCACAAATTTTCATGCCAGACCCAAAAATCCAAAATCGCCGTCGTCACATTGTTCTATATCCTGTGTGGGTGTCCTTTATAGTTCTGCTCATTTCATAAATATGCGTTTGTCCTTTTTACGGGTTGGGCTGCGCTGGGCTGGCCGACAGCCTGCGGCTTTCATAACTTGAGATGGCCGGGCACACCTTTTAGCTGCCTGCCCTGCCGTGCCAGTGTCCCGTGTCCCGTGTCCCGTCCTATGCCCATAAGGAGATTCATAATTTGATCCTGGGGTAAATACATTTTATTATGATTTTTATGTATATGCGAGCCTGCAGTTTATATACGTTGGCCTAACCTAACTCCAGCCTCTCCAATCTCCAACCTTGCCACAGGTTGTGCTTGCCCCATCTCCCGTGTCCTCAGCTGTCCTCCAGCCTTGAGTGCAGACTTATGAATTGGTCAGGCGGCGACATATGCGTGTGTGTGCGTGGGCAACTGCTTGGGGTGCCCATTCGGCTTGTTTGTCTTTAATATTTTGCACATAAACATATCTTTATTTATTTAGGTCGTCGACTACCTCGACGAAAACTGTCGGCGAGGCACAAAAATTTATTAAAATATTGGCAACGACCAATCGGCCCCCGACACAGCTGCACTTGATGCGTCGGGCATCATCAGTTACTATATAATATAGTCTGTAGCTGTACGACTGGCGCGCGGTGGCCGCCGTGACGCAAGTCGCTTAACACTTTCACTTCAACGCTAAATTAATTAAAATTTATAGTTAGCGAGCAGGAAAAATAACAAAACAAAACAAATTAAGTAGGCGTTAAAATAGTTCATATTTCATTTTGGTCTTTCGCAGCGCGTTTTTATGTGGAAACCTCCAATGGCGCAGACGAACAATTGGCAAGTGTTGACAAGCGCCCAGACACGCATGTGTATGTATCTATATATATATATATGGGAAGTTAGCACTATGTGGCACCTAGTGTTTGGCCACGCCGTGGCGGCGCAAATGTTGCAAGTGCGGCAGCATTTTGCAACTGGCAATTGCATCTCAGTTTTCCTGGTAGTTTTTGATTTATTTCCAACAGACAGCGACAATAGGCGAAATGGCTCAGAAAACATATAGGAATGCTCCAGTTGGGGTTGTCTGGACTGGCAGTTACCCTGCAGTAGCCTGAGCGACTATATTGATCGGGATATACAGATACTTGATGTATCTAGAGCTATAGCTATAGATGTGATATGTGTTACCATGGATTATGTATAGTAAATTGTTAGGTTAGCTCGAGATACAAGTGTTGATCAATATCCACATGTATATTGAGTGTTGATCAACACTACTATATGGAAAGTACACTTCACCTGGATTATATATATAGTAAATTGTTAGGTTAGCTCGAGATACAAGTGTTGATCAATATCCACATGTATATTGAGTGTTGATCAACACTAGTATCTCGAGCTAACCTAATGAAGCTGCTAGTATATCTGTATCTTTATGCCTCTCTAGCCACACAGTCACTTTAATTTGCTACAGGGTATGCTCACAGCGAATGTCCATCGGCAAGGGGGCCAGCTGGCAGCTGGCAGCTGGCTGCCTGGCTGCCTGGCTCACTGCAAGCATGCGGGCTAATTGGCTAGAGGAAACACCTACTCAAGTGAGCCGTACAGCCACAGACTGTGGCCAACGGGGCCAAATGGCTAGCTGAGCTGCCGCCGGGCTGGGTCAATACGAGCTGCACATCACGTAGTCAAATACTTTTGCACTTTCGCTTTTATTTCACTCCAGGGAGCTTGTTAGCCAAACGTGAGATGCGCATACAAACCTTGGAGACTTCCAATTGAGAAGGATCATGAAATCTGTGTGTGTGTGAGTGTGTGTGTGTGTGTGTGTGTGGGTGTATACATTTTAAATTTCACATAAAACACTGTTCGAACTGCATGATTTGTGTGTGTGTGTGTGTGTGTGTGTGCTGTATCATGTTGCGTAAGTCAATAAAATTTTCATATTTATTGACCATTAGACGCGGCTCGTGATTTGCTGTGTGTGCGTGTGTGTGTGTGTGTGCGTGTGTGTGAGTTTCTTTTTTGGCACCTCGGGCGCAGCTGCGTCTCGCTGATTGCTGGCTGCACACAGTCGCCCAGCCACGCCCCACTGCACGGACCACTTGACGCGGCTGTCGTTGCTCGACAATGCGAACAATTCGCGCTGACATGTTGTCTGCATAATTGCAGTACACGAGACTGACGCCAGCTTGTCGGAGCCGAGTGACGTTTGCCCGTGCCCCCTTTCTAGGTGCGAAACTCCCCGAATCGTAACCTTTGTGAAACGAAATACCTAGGTGGCGTCAACCTACTTCGGCGTGGCCGTGTCTTCGTCGCAAATAGACGCCAATTGTGCCCACTGGGCACCTTTGCGGCGAACAGGGTGCCCCAGCGGCCGCAGCGCCCGCTGACGCGCTGCCCCTGCGCCAACACCCTGTGGCAAGAGGAAAAGGTGCAACCACTTAATGGCGGCTTGTCTGGCCGCCGTCCGCTGTCCGCTTAGGTGCTAGCACTCGGAAGATTCTTGCGCATTTAGGTACGAATTTGTGGCCAACGAAATTTTCGTCGGCATTTTTGGGGCCAGGCCGCTGAGTAGCTCGTCTCGTTGGCGTCTTGTCGTCGCCACCGCCACCAGCACCACCAGCACCACCAGAGCCACCAGCCGCACATCAACAGCCAAAAGGAAAATCTAAATGAAAAATCATTTCATTTCAATCCATTTCACTTAAAAATACGCCACACACCGTCCGAATGCTCTCGCCTCGGCAATAAATTAAATTTTTTCTTCTTCTCGCTGCTCAGCGCAAGAAACTAATTTCGAATTGAACGCACATTTCCTGAGAATACGTGAAAATGCAGCCGGTACATTTAATCGAAGGCGATACGCCCAATCCCCACTCCACAGAGGAAAGCAAATCTGAAACAGAAACAGATTCAAATCAAGCGCGCCGTGTGCCACACTTTTCGGCCAAAAACCGAAAAAAACACACGCCAGCAGATCGGCCCCCAAAAAGCACTTTTCAGTTTATTTTCAAATTCAATTTCAATAATTTTTAATGGCCAGCGCACGCACGTCTAGTCTGGCGTTTCCCCCACCCGAAGCCCACTCTGTGCGGAGCTGCCTCAACAAGTCGGCGATCGTTTGGCTAATTAGTCGAAACTGTTTTTCTGTTCTGGCCATTCTGCTGCCTGCACAAACAGCATATACAGTTTCAAGCTCAATGCGAATGATGTGCGCCATTCCGGCGGAAGAGCACACTGAGTGTAGTATATATACTACCCACATATAGATCTGCATAACTGAACGATCTGGCCGTGCACGCCTGGGCGTGTTTGTTTACAGTTGCTGCCGCTTCATCAAAGGGGCAACAACAAGTTTTATATTGGCATTTGCTTCGCTTTGACATCTTTTTTGTTTTTAGTGAAAAGCCATATAAACGCCGAAGGAAAACACCTTTGTGCTCGCTCGGCCGCTGCTTCCACCTATAAAACGTCCAGTGCTTGGCGAACTTAACGAGCTGCCCCACGCGTGGATCCCCCCCAACCCCTCCGCGGGCAAGATGTGAGCGCAATTTTTACGCATCGGCAACTTCCACGAATTCCACGCCGGAAATTATGACCGCCGGCGACCTCCACAGCGTCTCGGGATTGTGCGACAACAATGTTGCCAAAACATTAAAATATGAAAATTCACTTAAAAACTGAAAAACGTAAACAAGCTGCTGTTGCCACTGCTCCCATTCAATGCATATTTCGAAACGGCAGCAGAAAAAGATCAGAAAGCAAATAAAACAAAATTTTAAAGGCGGCCGCTGAGGTGCTGCCGGCAATGGAGGCGGCCAGCAACGCTTTACGATCGATCGTTAAATAAATTGGCAAATGAATCTCAACGAGGCATGGCCACAACAAAACATGTCCGCACTTATGCGGCTAACTATGCAGCTATGCAGGCTATGCAATTATGCAGCTCTTATAATACTCGGTCTATGAATGAAGCAGGGCCGAAGCTATAGAGACTTAGCTAGCATAAGTTGGGGCTATATGAATACCTAGTCTTGCGCTTGGTCTCTGAATGAGCAGAGTAACGTGGGCCAAAGCTAAGGAGACTTAGCTAGCATACGTTGGGGCTATATGCATATATATACCTAGTACGTGCGAGTGATCTAGTCAGATGAGTGACGAAGCGAAGGCAGCCTGAACCCTGTATACTGTCCGCCTACTTCCATCTGTTATATGTACTAAACTGACTTGTATAACTGATTTGTGTATGACAGAAGAAACAGCAAACTTGCCCGCACGGCAGAGACATATTCTCCGTATGGATTTGAGCGTAGATGGCTTGTGGTGTGGGGCTCAATCAAATTGCCAGCTGGCTTGCCAAACCCTTAAGGAACTTAATCTGTGCCACTAAATAGTTGAATATTAATGAGCAACATTTTTAACGGGCACTTTGAATGCTTTTATCGCTGAGAGAGAGAGAGCGGAACACGGCTAAGTCGGGATCGGGATGTGGGTTTGAATCGGGCACTAAAAGCGCAGAAATCACTGCAGCAATTAAAGTGAATTTATGAATCCCACAATGATGGGCAGAGAGGGGGAGACAGAGAGACAGACGCACTGATGCGGCATAAGGGCAGAACGTGGCCCGCCAATATTGTATTAAAATTTTGCCATCATAAAGATTATTATTTTATGAGAGCAGCCACGAATGGGTCGCATTCATCTATGGCCACGCGTCACGGGCAAATTCTAATAAATTTTTAATGCACTCGTCCGCCCCCGCCCCTGGCCCAACTGCTCGAAGACAACTTTTACAGCGCACTTTTATTATTGATATTTACAGCGCGCATATCGATGATGCATAATTCAATAGACGACGGCTTGTCACATGTGTGTGCGTGCCATGACGTCAAGAAGGAGCAAACAGGCAACGCAGCTCCGTAATTAATGAAGCCATAAAAACTACAGTCAATTAATTAAAAATTCAACCGAGCAGCGAGCAGCGAGCAGCGCGCAGAGATCCAATGGAAATCTCGTGTCCAAACCTATGGCCAAAGTTGAATGTGCCAAACTGTAAAATGTGTTTTACGAGCGATCTGCACTCGGATGGCCATTACCCATTGCCCATTATCCATTACCCCCTCCAGTCGATGCCCCCTCGCTCCAGTTGCCATTGCCCCTCAATTGCTTTTGTTGTACGGTATTTGTCAAGTAAGATGGCGTCGGTCATTGTAAAAATTTTTATTATGCACTCGTAAATGTCAGATGTAATTTAAGCGCCGCACACATATGACAACTGTGTGTGTGTGTGTGCGTCGAGACCTTCAGCCAAGTTAAGTTAACAGTTAGCTAAGCGCTTGATTGAGCTGTAAGCCAGCAACTTCCAGCCACATTGCCACAGCGCTAGCTGTGTGTGTGCGTGTGTGTCTCGAGTTTGTCACCAAACGCAACATGTACCAAATGCTGCCATAGACAGACCGTAGAAATTACAAATTAAGTGAGACTAAGCAAACAGACAGCGCACTGCATGCAGGCCCAGTGGCAGGCTGCCCGCCAGAGCACACAACATTTTTACAAGAACTAATCAAAATATTTAGAAATGAAGACGCGCTGCGTAGACGCACCCACTGAAAGGTGCCAGTCGCACGCGATGGACGAAGAGTTTTTCACTTCCATTTCATTTGCACATGAAACTTGGCAGCTGTCTGCCCCAGCGCAGCCAAGGAAGCTGCGGAAAACTCAAAAGACTTTCCCGAACATATGGTAACAGGTTAGACCAATAAGGAAAAGACGAGTCGAGTCAGTTGCGACAGCCGCGACAGAGCACTTCTGAAAACATTGCAGCAGAGCCACAACTGTATAGCGTAATACATAATAATAATAATAAATAATAATAATAATAATAATAAATATATATATATATATATATATATATATATATATATATATATATATATATATATATAATAATAATAATAATTATAAATAAGTTATCCTAGGCAAATAGTTTGTCTAACTAGACCTGCTCTTTGGGACAACCCAGACTCCAGGTTTGTCATAGTCTTAGCCAAAGGTCTGAGTTAATAATTATACTTTTCTGCATATATAAATATATATTTCATAGAAAATAAACATTTCCAATAAACGTATGCTCGAATGCTCTTCAAGTTATATAAACACTCGCAGAATATTTCTAGTTCATTTAAACTGTTCACACAGCAGCCGAGGCGGCAGTTGCTTTCGATAGAATCATCTTTGGTTGAGTTCTCACGATCTCAACGTGTTTGAGTATTAATTAAATTAAACTAACAACAAATGCATGTAAACAGAGTGAGTGTGGGCGGGGTAAGGGACATTATGGCAGACACCTTCCACACTCTGTGGCACGTGTCGCCCACTGAGCTGGCCAAATTAAGCAGCTCTCACTGGCGCTGGCCGCGTGCTGATGAGCAACAGCAAACCGTAAATTGTCACATTACCAACCCACTTGCCCCACCGCGCACCACCCCTGGATCACCTTCCAGGCGGGTCGGGAAATTGGAAAAACAGCGCATTGATTTCAACGCAACGTGTGTCGGGCGTGTGTCCGGGGACACAGCTCAGGGTAGTGCTCACTGACACCCCGTAATCTGTCCTCTGGAGAGCATTTGCGTGTCCCGTTGACAACAGACACAACACCTGCCACGCCCAATGCCACGCCGAAAGTCGAAAGCCAAAAGCCCAAATATGAGAAATTTTGAATATTTCAGCCAAAAATAACGAACAAGATTTTTACCCTTTTCGACGTTTATATTTCGAGAGGACCTCGCGCTGGGCTGATAATGAGACTCCTGAAAAATAACCACTTTTTGGGACAGGCGCTGGGACCGCTTGGCTCTCGCGGTATGACGGATGCATTGACACAGCAAATTAATATTAATTTTTGTCACACGCGCCGGCGACACTTTCTCCGCCGCGAGTCCTTGAGCGCGCAGCTCAGGCAAAAAATAACACGAAATTATTTTCAAAACATTTATTTTTGTCTGCTGAAGTAGCACTCGTCGGCGATGATGATGAGCCCGATGATGAGGTTGTCTGCCCGTCTGCCCATCTGGGCGACTGGGCCTAGCGCTGCCTTGCCACGCATCCTGTGACAGGATATCAAGTGAAATGATGCGCGCGTCCGACCAGCGGCGAGCGACTTGAGTAATTAGTTTGGATTTTGTGGCATTATAAAATCTCCGACTGCCGCACAAATATTTATTCAAGTGTTAAAGTGTCTGCAGCAATTTTTTCTCCTCTCTCCTCCTTTTTTTTGTATCTCGGAAATTTTTGATTGCGCTCGACAACGGGCCGTCAATCTATGTCGGCCATGAAAAATTGGACACCTTATGCATTGAGCAAACACAAAAAATGAGCTTGAGAACTTTCGCAGTGCGCTGAGGAAAAGTTTTCCCAAAAACATTTTCATACACAATCAATCCTTGTAATTGGCCGTTACGCGTTTTCCAGCTAGCATTTTTTCTAGTTTTTCCCATGAAAAACGTAGCGCTAAATGAAACTGAGGAGCGCAAACACAAAAAGAAGCGAAAACGCCGCCATTTTTTGCAGCCGCGCGAAGAAATCAAAAGGCAAAAGGAAAACTCACGCGCAGCAAAAGGGAAATGCAAAAGAAAAGTTTAATTTTACTAATCACAGCAGAGTAATTACGTGGAAAATGAATTTTTTTTGTGCTCTCTGCTTCTTCCGCTGCGCGCCAGCCCAGCCCAGCCCGGCAGACAGCGCTCGCCGCGTTGACGCAAAGGTGCCGCCCCATCAGCCCGGCCAGCGCCTGCCCACCCCCACTCTGGGCAAACAAATAACTCGCAATTTGTACGTTTTAATTTTTGTGTGTGTTTTGAAAAATTTTCAATTTTACTTTCGTTATTAATCAAACGCGAGCTGCGAACTGGCTAAAAGTCAATGCCCAGCCAGACGACTTGGCTCGACTGCTGTCTGCGTTAGCTTAAACTTGTAGTTGGACAAACACTTCAGACTGTTGGCAATATAATATATACTACTCGATGCAGAAGTCCAGCTTAACAGACTTTCAAGATGTATATGAACTCAAGTGAGATGTATGAGCTAGGAAGGCAACCATTTAAAGAACTTCTCGTCGCTTGCATTAGCCATAAATTAAATCACTTTAGACCTAAAAGGTTAGCTTGATGGCACAGACACTTGTTATGCTCATCAGGCTGGCAGATGTAGCTGTATCTGTGTCTAATGCAACTGCGGCACACATGGCCGGCCTCGTTCAAGTTTCCCACATTTTCGTCACACGAGCGAGGAGTGGGCGGGCTGACAGGCAGGCAGGCAGGCACATAAATTGTTCAAAAACTAAACACGCAATTCAAGAGACTAATAAAGTTACGCAAACAAATGCTGCGGTGCCCCCAAACGGGCAAGTGGAGCAGCGCAGCACCGCCAATGAGAGCGAGTGGTGCGCGTGGGGCGGGGTGTCTCGGTGCCTAATGTGCATAGCAGATACAAATGCAGACAGTTACAGATACAGATACAATGTCGCATAGCCGAGAGCGTGGGGCAGCAACACTTTCCTCCAATAAGTAGATTTTTTTAATTGCAACGAGAGGCAAAGTGTTAAAGAGTTTATGTGCAACATTTACAGAGGGGGAGCAGGCGGCACAGCACACACAAAGAGAGCTGCCCATTCATTTCCCATGCGGCACACACACACACAACCGCCCGCCCGCCCGCTATTCACACACACTCAGAATTATAAACGCAATAAAATACTTTTCAAGCGAAACTCATAAATTTCCGAGAGCGACAAAGAAACTGACGACGCGACTTCAGCTCCGACTCTGTTGACTCCCTGCGACTCCGACTCTGACTCCAATTCCGATTCCCCATTTTTGATGCACTGGCTGCCGTGTGAATGAGTTTACCGAGGACGGGCGGCAGGCAGCAGCTGCTCCGCCAATCGGAGCTGCTTAGGAGCCAGCGGACTTGACTCGCAGTTTTAAGAGTTAATCACACCAGATGTTAATGGTTTTTATGGTCGTGTTTACTGTGCCCCTCTGCAACTGTAGCTCTGTCTCGTCTGTATAAGGTGACATCATCATCATCAGCAGCGTTGAGCGACAGCCAGACCTCAATACGCAAGTAGGGGAGCTGGAAGCGCGAGAGGCAGCGGCAGCCACAGCCTACTCCTGCACCTAGCAGCTCCTAAGGGCCGCTCATTATGTTAAGTTAAATGACAGTCAGTCCGTCCGTTTATTTGTTTGTTTGTTGCTGCTGAATGATTTGTGATTGTCTGCCTGCGAGCTGAAGTTGCAACTGCTCATTGCCTGGGAGTGGCTCAATAATAAGTTAATTAGTTAAACGAGTGTTTACCTTTAACAAAACTCAGGATAGTCTAAACAGGCAAACGCAATTGAAAACCTCAAGTACTTCTAAACAAACTCCAGCCCAATTGCCATAGGTCGGCTCGAGCATGGATTTGTCAAGGGTTACTCCTAGATACAAATAAAGAGTTTTATCTCAGCTCAGGCTTGTTTCATTAATATCTCTTTGCAGTATAAACACTATATATATTTAAAGTCTCTTTTGGTGTTGACAAACCAAAAGCAAAGGAAACCTTGAGCAGCTGTATCCCATTGCCCGACTGTAAGTCGGATAAGTAGCACAATCAATTACTGCCCACGATTGCATTACATATATGCTGCGGGTTGCACAAACGAAACTAACTAAAAATAAAAACTAAGACCCAAGTCAGCTGGGTAGGAGTAGGAGGAAGAGGAAGAGGAAGCGGACCTGTATGGAATGGAACGAACGATCTCTGTGAGCACATGTCGCATGTGGAAAATAAATTGCCAAACAAATATCAACATGACAAATTGATAAATTCATGTTATTATTTCAGTGATGCCTGCTTAGGCATACGAGGCGCTCTCTCTCTGAGTGTGTTGTGTTCGCTTTCACACATTAACCAAATGAAAATTCGGTGTTGACGCATTTGTTTTACTCATTTCTCGTCGGCTGCTGCGACAAATGAGCCACAGGCTGCGGCACAGCTGAAGCGTCTAGCGCTACTTGCAACATGAAGGCAATCGCCAGGCCGATAGACGGCAACTGGGCAAATGGTAATGGAAATGGAAACATTGAGCACGTTGCGGCATTTGTCAACCACACACACACACACACACACACACAGATATAGATACAGATCCATGTGTACATAGCTCCATATGGCAACAGTAGTTGCCCCGCAGCCCCCTTCGCGCAGCCTCTGCCTGCGGCTACTGTCGGAATTTTAATGATGCGCGAAATGTTAATTTTTCATCTCGATCGCTCAGTGGGGCGTACTGTGTGGGCGTGGCCGGGCGACCACTTAATGAGCCAACAGCAGTGGCCGCTGGCTGAGTCAATTTCAGTTGTGTCTTTTGTTGGCTTTTAATTAACGTTGATCACCTCAATTGAAGCACGTTGCATGTGAGTCCCGCTCAATACCCTGCATGTGTGTGTGTGTGTGTGTCACCAATTAAGGAGCTCAAACTGGAAGCACAGCTACCCTGAAGCAGTTGGCATTACATGTGGGCTGCTGGTGCATTATGCGACGACGACTTGGCCACATCTACGCGTAATTCCCACTAATTGAGCTGAATGGGCAGGGTATCCGCGGCTCACATATTGAGTTACAGCGAGGTAACATTCGCCTCGGCTCTCGGCTCTCGGCCGGCGGCCCCTTGGTGAGTCGCGTGTTTAATAATAATCATTTCTTCGGAATATGCTTATGAAATATGTTTAAGTCATGGTCTAATTAAAATCAATTGCCTTAATTGAAAGCACAACACAAAAACTTGAGCGACTACCACATGAAGGTAGCAATTTGATCATACGCATAATTTATGACTTTGGCTTTGGCTGCCCGAGCGGGAGCAGCGGGAGCAGCGGGAGGGGCGCTGTGGCCTACCCTTTGGCAAAACACTCATGCGAGAAGCCATAAATCAGCATCAGCAGCTTTTCGACTACAAGTTTTGTCTCTTTAAATTGGCATAAATCTATAGTCGGATCTGAACAATACTACTGCATATATCTCTTGCGCTGTAGCCCGATGAGTGTGTGGATATTCCTACGCCGCTGACATTGTTAATTTTTCAAAATCTCGCGACAGCTTTTCGCTTGGGCGGCTTCTGGCAATTGGTAATTGCCTGTTTTGGCCAGGCCCTGAAACAAGTGCCATATTTTATTGGCCTGCCACTCGAGCGCTGATATATGGCCATAGAAATGATAAATCTCAGACATAAGTTTAATTTGGCCAGCATATTTGTTTATAAGCCATGCATTCAAGCCGCGACAGCAGCCAAATGTTTGCTTCTTATCGCCAGCCAAGTCGCTGCAATGGCCCCAAACACAAATCATCTCCCAAATTGTTTCGAACTGTATGCAATTCTTTTGGCCCCATCTGGCAGCGTGGGCTGCCCGAAACTGCCGCCATAAATTATGTAAATTGGCCAAAAAGCGCAATTATCAAATCTGGCCAAGGGCTCACCAGTAAAGTAATGCAATTTGAGATTGGAATCAAATAAGTCTATATGCGACTTCAGAGTGGGTTACCTTAGTCATAAACAGCTCAGCGTTTGTCTACTCTGAGTCAACAGTCAGAGGTTAATTATGACAGCCAAAAATTCGATTTGATATATGGGTTTGCTTGCAAATTTTGTGGCAAATGGGAGTACATAAAGAATTGAGCACAATATTCACAATATTCATATTAGTCACAGAAAGACTCATGGTGAATCTGCTGCCTAATGAATTATGCTATGGAGCCACACTACTACTGAAAAATTTTTGCTACAGCTAAGACATAATGAAGTTTCGATTAATAAAGTGTAAAACCTGATATATTTTAATATACATATTTTATACATATTTTATACATATTTTATACATATTTTATACATATTTTAATATATATTTTAATATATCTATAGCTACTGCAGTTAAGCTGCACGATAGATAGAAGACTGATAGATGGAGAGAAGATGGGCTTATGTGAATTTTGTCAGCTCAGTGAGCAGAATTTATCACAGCTGCTGCTGCATGTTTCATACATTTTCAGAGAGGCAGTATGCCTTAAACTGACTTAAACTATCTTTACTATAGTAAACGAAATTTATAAAAATTTATTTTGAGCTAAATTGAATTTTGTTTAACAAAATATATTCAGAATTGTCTTTTGCCAATCTAAAATGTACTCAATATTCGCTTATTCTTTATTATTGTTAGCTTTAACTCTCTCTCTCTCTCTCTCTCTTTGCTCTTTCATTCATTACTTTATGCTTGTCTAAAAGTCAAGTCAATTAACTGATTCTTTATATGTCCCACACATACTAAGTAAGCATGTCATTTTATGCAATGTATATGAAGACCTGAGGACCTGGCCATATATTATCTCCAATAATAAGTTAAATACATGCCCTGCATATACCCAACTCTCTACCCATGCACATTGAATAAATTATGAGAGCAGTGAACGTTGGCCAAAAAATATTTGCCATTTGGCTGGCAATTTTGGAAAGTGATAGGCATACCTCAATTTTAGAATGGTTCAACGCACTTACGGATGCCAGCAACGAAATGTGAACATAACATTAAATGGGTTCATATACAACCCGCATCATATGTGAAAAATCTACAACAACAGCTAGACCAGACCAGACCAGGCCAAAGCCAAACAAAACAAATTTCAATTTAGCTTAAAGATTTTGCACATAAAATTTGTAACACTCAATTAGTTTAAACGACAACGAAAATGTTGCCAGCCAGCCAACCTACAACAGCAACAGCAACACTAACAACAACAACAACAACAACAAACACATCAATTGCGCGTCATATGAAACGTTTTAGCAACCCTCGCTAGTGGCTCATGAGTCCCTGAGTAAATCGCATAAATGCGGCGACGTATGAATTTCATTTAATATGATTAGTGTGGGCCGCTGCTCCTGGTTTGCTTATATTTCCATGTGTGTGTGAGTGTGTGTGTGTGTGTTGTTCAGGCACAAGTGCAGTGGGCTGCGGGGCGGGGCAGGCATCATACATATATTGGGTCATAAAAATATTTACGCTGCATACTTGCGGGCACTGCAGCATAAATCAGGCAAACAAGCGAGACAAGGACAGCAAAGAGAGCGAGATAGAGCATCGCTTAATAAGAGTTAAAAGGTGGTGAAATACAGCTATCAGCAGCGCTGCGCCCGGGGTTGCAAGGCCAGCGAGAGGAGGCAAAGCTGCAAAGGAAAGTAGAGAAAAATCGAAGCAGGCGCAACGCAAAATCAATTTAATTTCGCTAATGTAGTGTAATACTCAAGCATTTACGGTTAGTGCTTCGAGTGGCCTTTAGCCTGGCGAAAACGATTAGCAACAAATGCTCTATTTGAAGCTGCTTTGGGCAGAGCAACCCCAAGCGGGGAAGCTTTGTCAGGGCACTAAAACAAAATCTTCATTAATTCTGATCGATGAGCATAAATCCTTTTCGGTGTTTCACTTCTTTTGCTGTTGCATTGTTGCAACAATCAAATGATTGAACACTTACGAATGGGGCTGGGCGGCAAGACACACTGCTGGCCGCCTAAGACAGGATGAACATGGCATTTGGCATTCAAGGAGCAAGGACCAAGAGTAACTAGCGGCAGCAGCAGCAGCAGCAGCTCATACAAATTCGACAGCTGAAAGCGTTTCCGCTTCCGTTTTCTTGTCTTTGTTTGTCTACATTTCTCTTTGCTTTTTTTTCTCGTTTTAGCCCTGCCATTGCCATTGCCATTGCCTTGGCCATTGCCGTTGCCTTTGCCTTTGCTCGGCTTTTTGTTTTGCTGTCCATCGATGCAGCCGAGCGCGTTTATTTGTTGCTCGTAATTTATTTACTGTCCGCATCGGTTCGTAGTTCGTAGTTCAGCTACGTAGCCGCGTCTAAGGATGCCAAACGCAACGAAAGACTGTCCGTGGCCCAGTGCGCCAAAGTGTGGCATGTCCCCACCCCCACACAGTTGCAACTTGTTAGTTAAATATTGCCAGTAGCTGGCAACTCCTCTTGCAGCTGCTTGTTGCTGTGCCAGTGAGTGATAAATTAATCGCTACATCAGTTTTTAATTCCGTGTTGCTGACGATTTATCTTTTAGCATGCGTTGGCGTGTGCCGAATCCAAACCGAACCATGAAATCTCTATGCCACACTGAGGCAAACTGCTAGCCAAGCTGCCAAATTCCCTTAAAACTAATTCTCTTGCAAAGCCAGCTCCAAGAGCTTGCCAGGGATGGAAGTATTATATATATTATTATATTATAATACTATTTATTATTATTATATTATATTATATTATTATTATATACTATATTGCTATGATATGATGTTCCAGCTATGAGCTCAACATCTTTTAAGCTAGTTTGCACATTATTTAAATCAAAGAGTAGTACGATCTCTCTCAGCCTATACCTATCCAAATAGCCCGAATCTGCTGAGGCTCTGACAATGTTTTCACTGTGCACTGAATCTATAAATATAGTATTTATTTTATTATTATTATTTTTATTATTTATTTATTTTATTTTTAGTATCTCAACGATTTCTAAGCTTAGACTTAAGCTTATCCTATTTGAAATATACTTTATGATTAGCTTTAAGCAACTTGAATATATTTTCCTCTTTCATTATATATATTTATTTCTTCTGTTAAGTCAATGTTTAAATTTTAAATATTTTCCCTCCTCAATTTTCTTTTGATATGTTTATTAGTTTGCCTTGCAGTAGTTACACGTTCAATTTGTTGCTCTCCGGCTATGAATCGCTCTGACCACTGTGACTCGGCTGGCAGTGCATAATATTCCAACTGGTGTACGCAGCCGCTCCGATCCTGCCCCTTTGGCCTCTGCGATGTCGCGCGCTGTTTAAAATGATGTATGGCAGAAATTTTGACAAATGTACAAAAATGAGTCATGAGTTCGTCGTGCAAACAAAACGCGGTAGTTGTTCTTGTTGCCCCCCTCCTCCTCCGCCGAAAACAGTTGTTGTTGCCGCTGCCGCTCACTATTTGCTGTTGACTTTTTCATGTAGTTGCCATCGTCGTCAACGTCGCAGTTGTTGTTTTTATTATCCATAGCGCAAACAAGCACAAATGCTGAATCTGGAGACGGAGCTGGAGATGGAGTTGGAGCCTCTACTCTGCTGCTTACACATGTTTTTAGCTTGCATTTCTGGGGGTCGGAGTGGAGTGGAGCGGCGATGGTTGACAGGACGGGGGCAACGTGGCCAGGCGCCAGCATTTATCATTTATGATTTACCTTGGCCTTACCACAGTCTATGTCGCATGAAGCGCATTAGGTTTCTCGTCAGGCTGCCCCATTTGGCACGGAATTTGGACTGGAAGTACAGGCTGAAAAACTTTAAAAAATTCATGGATGCTATCAGGAGACTGACAAGCTTTTCGTACGATGTGTGAGAAGTGAAATGATTCGAGTGCCATAGGCCGGAACGTAGGGGATCTAGTGAGTTTTGGAGCAGTGTCAAGTCAAAGTCTCTCAAATGTCTGTCATAGACCGTATCCACAGCGTCTGGGAACACGAGCTCCGGACTTCAAAAATATATTCTTTATATACTGAAAAGCTCGTAGAATATGGCAGATCGGCCAAACAGCGATAGAGGTAACAACAACAATCATGAACGTGACTATCGAGGCAACTCTCAGGACTATCGAAACTTTCACAATCGCAATCGAGACTTCCGGGATCGCCACAGGGATGTGCCGACCGATCCCCCGTACATTGCCTTCGTAGGTAACCTGCCCAAGGGCCTCGTCCAAGGCGATGTGATGAAGATTTTCGATGACTTCGAGGTGAAGAGCGTTCGCCTTATCAAGGACCGCGATACAGACGAGTTCAAGGGCTATGGCTACGTCGAGTTCACAACACTGGATCAGCTAAAGCGCGCGCTCTCCCGTAATGGACGCATCAAACTGGACAATCTATCGGCGCCGCTGCGCATCGACATCGCCGATCATCGGCGCCAGGGCAGCAATGGTGGAGCCAACGGCGGCGGCGGCGGCGGCGGAGGAGGCGGTGCCTCCACCAGCGGCGGCGGGGGCGGCGGCAACCACAACCAGCGCCGCAACTATCGGCGCGACAACAGCGCCGGCTCGCAGAGCTACCAGGGGCAGTACTCGCGCAAGCAGAACAGCCCTGGGCGCCCGGTGAACAATCGATCTTCCAATAGCAACTTCCAGATGGGCAGGCAGGAGGGCAGCCCCCGGCAAGGTGGCTATCGCGGCGGGCGTGGCGGCGGCGAGAGAAGAGGCGGCGGGGGCAGGGGTGCCGGCGGCAGGGGACATCGCCTGAACGATGGCTACCAGACCAACGACGGCAGCAACAGCAGCGACTTCGGCTCCATGGGCGGCGGCAGCCACGACACCTCCAGCCTGGGCAGTCCCAGGCAGTGCGTGGAGCCGCACATATCGTCGACCAGCTTCCAGAGCAGTCGCAGCTTTCCGCACTACGCGAACAACAACAACTACAACAACAATCGGTAAGCATGTCGAGGCAAAGCCCTAATCCACTCACCTCTCCAGCCCTCTCTGCCCACGCAGATACAACGATCGCAATAGCAGCAACTACAGGCGCGGCGGCACCCAGCGCCAGCGCAGCATCAGCAATGACAACAGCCACTACTCGAACTTCGGCCAGAACCGAACCCGCGATCGCCGTGGCCACTATAATCCCAATGAGAGGTACAATCAGGCAGCGAGCGGCAATGCCAGTCCAGCATTCGCCAATCTGGACGACGATGATCGTCCAAAGATCGTGCTGCAGCCGCGCACCGTAACCGAGCCCATCAATGCCCTGGCCGAGACGAAGCAGGCGGCCAGCATTTTCGGCAATGCCAAGCCCCGCAAGAGTCAGCCCTCCCTGCCGCTGTCGCCAAAGTCGGAGCCGGATCTGCTGGACGATTCGCAGCCAGGTGGCAGCAACAAGAGCGCGGAGCCATAACCCCCGACCAAAACCATATAACCATGAAGGAAAGAAAAGGAAAAAAACAGAACAAGTGTAGCTTAGCCAAAATGCGAAAATTACTTAATCACCCTCAATCGAAACAACAACCACAACAAGAGCAGCTGCGGGGAGCTATAATCTATTCGACCTATCCACGACCCAACCAACCGACAGCCTACCTACTGATACAATCTTAACGAATATATATGTATATATCCATTTGGGATATGTGCTCTGTACACGCTTCTACCAGAGCTGATCACCGTAGCCAGACTCTTTGTAAACTCTTGAACATTGCAAATAAATTTCTATGTGATTGTGTTAACTTTCTACGAAATTTACACTTTCATATGCAGCAATTAATCCACCCATCATCAGCTACTGAAGCTACTGAATTTAATGTTTTTTTTAAATTTAAATATGATTCAATCAGGCAGACTCAGCTGTCATGTAGGCAACAGAGCTTTCTTAAGGCTATCATATGATAGATAGATGATATGTTTATGTAAACATACAGGTTCCACTCGAAGTGTAACCAATTGAAAAGACACTACATTCAGTTTGGACAATTACTTTTATTTAGTTAAAAGAACAAACTGTGTGAAAATAATACAAATTTCAGAATCAATTCACTTTTGCTCGATATGACCATCGTTTGCCTTGCCTATGGCCTGAGACGGTCCAAAAATGCATCGCAAGCTGGCCGAATGTGACTCTCAGATATTTTGGCTTTTTTGCTTTAGCGCCGCAAGCCTAGTGTATCTTTTAGTTCGGACTTTGCTCTACAAAATGCCACAAAGAGAATAATCCCTTGGACTCGCATCTGGTGAATTCGAGAGCTATTGTATGGATGTTATGAAGAACCATTCTTGGTTCACTCGAGCTGTGTCAGACGGAGCTGAGTCCTGTTGAAACGTCCGTAGTCTGCCACCGAAATGTTCGTCTGCCTCCAGAATACGTTCCCAATAATACTTTGCATTTACCTTGAAGCCAGGCTCGATGGAACAGAAGTTAGTTACACTTCGAGTGCCGGACCCTGTATATCGCGCGAAACCCGAACCCGAGCCTAAATCTGTTTTGGTTATCTCTTAATTAGCCTTCAGTACAA
Organism: Drosophila peninsularis; assembly: GCA_035047485.1. Lineage (NCBI taxonomy): Eukaryota > Metazoa > Arthropoda > Insecta > Diptera > Drosophilidae > Drosophila > Drosophila peninsularis. The sequence continues at coordinate 842,486 of JAWNPN010000050.1, read as the reverse complement.
TCTTTAAGCTCTCGCCAGCTGTTGGTGGGAGCTGGGGCACATAAATTTCAAAAGTTAATGCGCAGTGACAAAAAGACGGCATAAGCACCGCAAGAAAAAGGACATGACCACACGACTAACTGCCGCTGGCAGAGGGGGCACGGCACACCTAGGCGGGGCAGCTGGCGCGTTGCAAGGGACACTCGCGAATGGCTCGCGCGGCATTAACTAGTCAGCTCGAACTAATTGAATTGAATGAGATTAAAGAATTTCACGCCGAACTGAAGATGTCGGCGGCCAAGCGCGACGTGATCCGGAGGGCCAGGAGCTTCTGGTATTTATGGGCCAAAGATTTACGAGCCACAACAAGGCACTTGAAGCTGGAATGGAGCCGCAGCCTGGGCGCCTGGGCAAATTGGCTTAATTTCTTTTTAATTTGCTTCCGCCGCTACTCCAAGAAATTCAATTTCAAAAAGTGCCCGCCCGGACATGAGGTGAACAGGAACTGGCCGCTCGCCACGGTTTGTTTCCATTTCAATTCGGTCCGAGGCGGAGGCTGGGCTGATTTGCCTATGCGTATACGTATGCCCCTGACCCAAAGTCAATTTACGCACGAACATTTTCAATTTACTGCGACGCACAAACCGCAGGACCCCCCGCCTGAAGGAATTGAGCTGACCCCGCCCCCTAAGCGGGCCGCTGCACTTTATAGAAATCCCGCGTAAAATTCACGGCATTAAAGGACTTTTCTTTCAAACATTTTATTTTTTTATTTCTTTTGAAGTTCGCCCACTGGCCCCGGCATATTATTTGCCTTTTTCTCACTCTCTCTCTCTCTCTGTTTCGCTCTTCTGGTTAGCACTTTTCCGCGCTTTTTTCCTATTTTCCTCGCGCTTTTCTCCTGCGTTAATGTGTCACACGCACTTTATAAGCAATTGTTGTTGGCCTCGTTGGCGTCTGGCGAAAGTTGACGACGCTGACGCCCATGGCGCAATTATTATGATTATTGGGTACAGCTGCACTTGGCCAGCAACAGGACCCGCCAGGACGACGACTACGACGACGGCCACTTATAAGCGAAAATTGTAATTTACCTCAGCATCGAAACGCTCCACTCCGAACGCCTTCTGCTGCCACTTTTTGAGCCACTTTCATCAGCAGCAGCCAAGTTGAAGTGTTGTCCTGTTGTTGTTCATTAGGACGGCTGGACGGGTGGATGGGTGGACGAACGAGCCAGTATCCTGTGCTGCGGACGCTGTTTGTCGCCTTGGGGGTCACGCGCTCATAATCGCGCTGAATGACTTCATAATGAAAATATTAAAGGTGTTTTTTGTTATGTTGCTTAGCCGGCGGCCAGGATACATTATTTGGCTGACGCCGCTGCTGCTTTGTGCCCCGCACAAAGGACGCCCAGTTTATGTTTATGTCAAGCGCAAAGGGCGCGGCACAGTCCTTAGCAGAGCAGGGCGTAATTTAATAATAAAGCGCCTTCTTTTTTTTTTCATTAAATATAAGTGCAGCAGCAGCGGGGGCAAACATTTCTGTGGGCACTGCCAAGAGAAGATATAGCAAGCGGCTGCAAAGAGTTGACCAGAGCAGCAGCAGACCAAAACAGAGATGGGCGAAGACCTTGTCGAATGCAGTGTGGGCTTGGTATCTCATAATTGCAGCAGATCTGAGCCAGGCTAAACAGCAAGTAGTCGAGGACTATATACAGTTATAGTTTTCGCTCAAGCGATCTATCTTCCAACTTCTTTTCTTCTTATAGCCACCTCGACTGACCTTTACATGGTCCTAACAATCCCAACTCTAGTTTAAACTAAAGTCTATTATCTTATAATTAATTAATTATTTATTATCTTATATATATAATTAATTATTATCTTATATATATTATCTTATAAAACTCTTTGTTAATTATAATCGCCTCTCTACTCTCTCTCTCTCCTGCTTGCCTTCAGCTTTTGCAGCTAGTTAAGAGAAGCTATCAGTAATCAAATTGAATTTGCGCTTTCAACAAATCCCAAGAAACAATTAAAGCGCAAACCCGACAAGGAGCAGCAATACATATTCAAAGTATAGTTGAGGCTAATTGTCCTGCTATCGACGGCGTCTTATCAGCAAACAGCAACAAGCAATTCAGCCAAAATTTATGCAATACAAACGAGCTGAGGGGCCACGCACAGGACACACACTCAGATAGCCGTCTGTAAGTCAAAACTGTTTGCCCAGTGGCTGGTGGCTATTAAAATGCTAGCATTTGCAGGTTTATCTAGAGGCAGGACAACAGCTACGAGTCGGAGATAATGTATCGACAGGACACAAGGAGGTGAGCGCAAATCTAGACGTGGCCATTAATGAACGCAGCCAGGGCTACTATGCCACACAGTGGAGTCCATTAAAAAGGACTAAATGGCAATTAAACATTTGAGTTTGGCCCAGGACGCTGCTCGGCGAGTCCTCGCCCAGCACAGGGGTCAGCAGGCAGCGCGGCAGAGCTCAGCAATTAAGGCTCCCTTTTGCACTTTCGGCCAAGGACACTTGGCAATTAAGCCGACAACGTTGCTGGGCAAAAGTTGGCGCTGACCAATCCCTTAGCGACAATTTTGGAGTGTCCTATCGCTCTGGCTGTGTGAGTGTGTATGGGTGTGTGTGTGTGTTATCCTTTTACCTATCTTGACTGCTGCTGCAGTTGCTGGGCAAAACTTAAATGAGTTTGCTGTGCGGCCCCAAAGAACATTTAAATGAGCTGGCCAGAAGTTTTGATTGGCTCGCTAAGAGATCCATCTGCGCGCTCTTAAAGCAGCCAAAGCAAACTCAAATACCTTCGGCTCTAAGGCAATCCAGCCAGCCACATGTGCACCGAAGTACCTCGATGCTGCTGGAGAGGGCGTGGCATTCACGCGCGACATAGACACAGGCAGAGGCAGAGGCAGAGGCAGAGGCACATTCGTCGATATGCTCATTTAAAATAATTTATTGCAATGAGCTGACACTCATTGCCAGTTGAAAGTGGCATGCCACTCTGACACTTGAAGCGTTTGCCACACACACGCACGCACACTTGAAAGTAAATATATAAATACTTAGCGAGTGGCAGCGGCAAAGATAAATTGCGCAAAATAGAAAAATGCTCTAATTAAAATTATGCACAAATATTTGGGGAATTCGTTTAGCCATGCGACACAAGTCGCATTCGAGTCACATGGAAATCTTTGAAAGTCTTTCAGATTTGGAAATCTTTTCGGGCTGCTGCTGCTGCTGCGCTCTTATTGATGGCGTGCCAATTAAAATTGATTGGAAATTCCTTGCATGCCACGCACGTGGGCGCCACCAGCTGCCCCTCAAGGAGCTCCCAGCAGTTGCTCAGCAAAATACCAGCTGCATGCCGGATTCATAGATTAGCATACGCCCAGACACTGAGCGGATGAGCAGACGCCAGACGGAATCTAAAATTTACAACTGATTTGAATTTAAAGTTTCAATGAAAGTCAAAGGCGAAGAGGTATTATGATCATCTATGCAAGTCCATTTGGACAGAGGCTAAAAACAAACTCTATAGAAAAAACAGCTAAAAACAGCTAAGCCATCAAAATTCGAGTCTGGCAAACAGTTTCTATCATTAATTCCTTCAACTTCAATCAGATACTCTAGTTTCTCTCAGTGTGTTCTGTAGCGAGACAGCTTTTGAAGCTGTTCATCGCCAGGCTTTGACCATTTCGCTTGACTGCATTCGAAACTCATTTGGCGTTTTGTCAATTAACACTTTTGTTAAGTAAGCCATAAAAATTGAGAATTGGCAACAATTGAAATTGAGGCAGATGTCTAAAGAGCCGCATTTAACCCTCATTTCTGTTAATGTAGCAAATAAAACGGTCACCTTAATGGATTTCTGTTACGCGGTCTAACTTCAAATTGGACAGAAGGTGGCGTCCAAAGCCTCCTCATTCACATCGACAGAGGCAGAGCCCACTTGCCGCATGCACACGCTGTGCAGCTGATTGTCCTTGAATCGTTGCCCGCTGCCACTTAATCCAATCGCGCACATGTTGAGCTCTAACAATGGACCGAGCCACCCAACCCCAGTGCGGCGGGGTGGTGCCGCATACGTACGTATACCTTAAGCGGCTTTCACCTTGACGTCGCGACGCTGCGCGCCTGCAACCACCACAAATGCACCACTGACGGCTGCCTTTGGCTTGATTTTCGCACCAGTCGCTCGGACTGGGAGGGTGGACCAACTGTTGTGAAATTTGTACGTGTGTTTTTCTACTTTGCCAGACTTATCACACACGCACACACACACACACACACGCACGCACGGACGCACAGCAAAGGACTGGGCTCGGGTGGTTGTTACATGCGCCCACCTTGCGGGGTGTTGACTTCGCCTCAGCCCGATGCATTATGATGTATTAGATTTAAAATTAAAAGCACTGTCCATCAGCATTTGACATGCAGTCAGTGCCCAGTCCAGCCTAAGCCTGATTCCGTTCATATTCCGATTCCTGCTGCTGCTCAGGTTCCCATTAATGAAGACGTCTGTTGGCTCGCCTAATTAGTGCCGCAGCAGAAGAGTCATATAGTAGTTTATTGCCCTTACTCGGTCTGCTCCTTCTGCTTCTTCATCATCTTCTTCTGTTGCTGGTGGTGTCACTCGCGCAACAAATTACGGAGCACTTGGAGTGCGGGGCAGCAGCTGCCCTCGTTTTTGACTGGCATTAACTAAAGACCGCCACTTGACGCAAATTGTGTAAGAATTAAGCGAACTCAGCTTACCCCGAAAAGAAAACAAAACTTGCCGCAGCAAATGAAACATCATTCAGCTGTCAAAATCATTAAGAAATGTGAAATCGCTTAAATATGGCCGCAAGACGCTGCGACAGCCCCCGGCTAAACTCAGCTTTTCGGAAGCTGACAAAAAAATGAAAAACAAATTTTTGGGCAGCCAACACATGTAGAGACTTTAACAGCCACATGGCAAGCGGCCATCAAGTCAACCAACCTACAAGCGCCCACAAAATGCAAGTAAGCGTGTGGCAAGCGGGTATAATCAGCTGCGTAATACTCGCTCAGAGAGATGGAATTGTATAGGGAGAGAGAGAAAGAGACAATTCTTTTTTCTTGGCTAATGTAATATAATTCTTATACATATATAGATATACTTATACATATAGATCACCTACCCAAAATTTCCAGCAAAATTTCTATATATTTAGTAAGCCCATAGACCTCTCTCCCCATGCAAGCGAGTATTAAAAATTAAATAAAAAACAAAAATTCATATTAATGCCTCTCTCGACGGCTTCATTTGCCACACGTTTGTATTCTCTCTCTCTCTCACCCCCTCTCTCCCTCCCCCTCTCTCTCTCTCTCTCTCTCTCTCCCTCTCTCTTTCATGTTCAGGCTGTGTCCAAACATTTTTATTACAAATTCGTGAGTTTTGCTCCGAATAGCAGCTCCATGAAACCCGCTTAGGCTTATGATTTCGTACACCCCCCGCCCAAAGGCGGAACTTATGGTTAAGTGCATAGCTGAGAGAACTCAAAAATTTGCAAAAGTAAAAACTGGAATGCATCAAAATAATTCTGTAAACCAGAAAAATATAAATTATGCAGATTTTCGTTGAGTTTTAAGAATTTAAGTAAAGTTTTTCATAAAAAAAAGAATATGAATATTTGCAGTAAAGGTCTGAAATTTATATAATATAATAATATACTGAATATTTAATAAACAGAAGATTTGTATAAAATATCAACAAAAAGTTAATGAGGTATCTGTATAGCTCATATAACTTATTCCTCCTCAAAAGCAGTAAAGTTATGCTAATATCTGATATACATATATGCTTAAAATTAGGGTATCATATAGTCGAGCATTTTGTATATACAAACCATTGCTAACTGGTCACCCAACTTATTTTATTGTAATTCTTTTCACAACACTCTACAAGCGAGTTGAGCCATAAAAATGCCCGAGCGCACGCACCAACAACTATTTCGCTGCGTGGCTCCGGGATAACGTGGGGCAGCTGTCGCTGTTAGGCTGTGCGGACTGTACGGACTGTGCGCTGTACGAGTGCCTTGTGATACGGCCGTCATCGACGACGATTGTCTTACGCGAGGCATTCAAATTTTCGGTGCGTTTATTGAAATATGAACAGCGACGACGACGACGACGACGATGAGGACGCTGGCGATAAAAGTGGCAGAGCGAGGAAAATTTTCATATAAAGTACCTTTTGTTGGCATTTTAATGGTGCGCTTTATGGAAGGATTAAGCACATAAACTTGTCAATAACTCGAGTGCCTGAGAGTATGTACGAGCGAAGTACGAGCCCGTGGTCCATAGTCCACATCCACTTCTTAATAATGTCACCGCAGACGTTTTGACTAACACACCCACACACACACATACACACGCACACACACACACACACACACACGCACACACTTGCCGAACGAGCCATCTTATTTATGAGCTCGAGATGAAATTACTGCCGCATATGTTGAACCCAAGAGTTGAGCGACTTATTAAGTACAAAAACAACAGCTGAGCACATTATTGATATTCGATGGTGGGGCCATGGGCCAAATGCTCATAAGTGCTTATTGTGAATAGATGGAACCGCGCCGAAATCTATCTCTGCTTCATATGCAAAGTGTACTCTCAATGATTTTTATAGTTACGATATGATTATAATTATGTTACGATTATGTCATACGCATGTATAGCGTGGCATATGATGAGTGAGGCGTAAGCAGTGAGAGGATTGCCATTAAGATCAAGAGGCACTAAATTCTGGAATTGTATATTCATAAATTTTGGGATATATAGCTGTTTACTGGAAATTAATTATATGAACTAACAATTGAAAAATATTTGAGTCTTAATTTAAAGTTAATATAAAAACTTTATCGTAACTATTGCCTTACTATGCGATTCTCACAAGTTGGAGTGCGAGTTATTACAGATACATTCCTCTGCAGAAAGATTATATTATTAATGATTATTATAATTATTATAATGAATGAAAGATTTTCATTCTTGAGCAAACATATATATAAATATACATATATAAAAATATTTTTAACTTATGACTTACATAATTTACCATACTCTCAATTAAAATAATGATAAACATTTTATATTAGATTTAAATCTCGTCCAAATATTGCCCCCCATATTCGATACCTTGTTCTGCTTGCCTAACATTCTAATATCTATTAATTTGGCAACCTTTAGCATGTTTCGCATATTTTCATTCGGCAAACTTCCGCTGCGGGTCGATGCTGTTTGGCAATGCTTTTAGCTGCTGGAAATATGAAGTGAAAAAGGAAGCAAATTGCAAGCCATCCAGCAGATTACATGACCCGCGGCAATTATTTTACGATGCACAAAGGTATTGTTAAGAGGCGAAGGCGGAGCCGTGGGGGCGGGGCAGCAGCCGGCACAGGATAAACAGGCAAACAAGGCGAACAGCCAAGCAAAGTCAAATATGTTGAGATGCGGCCAGCCAGGATGCGGATGATATTGGCAAAGGACGGCCGATGGGGAGCGCAGTGAAGAGCTTGCCACAGTTCAATATGCAGCGGCAGGCAATATTAAAATATCTTAAGGATATTATGTTATTACGTACACATTACACAGCGCAGCGCCGGGCTGTGTTGCGAGAGGGAGAGGCGGGGCATGATAGCAGGATAGCAGGAAGCGTATAGCATGGCAGCCGGCAACTCCACTCAAATGAGATAATTCCCTGTAAAATAATAATAATAAAATAAGCAGCCGGGCGAGTGGGAAGGGCGCCGACCTCACCCTACCCAACCACCCACTCAGCTAGAGCAGCCCTCGCTCACTTTTTACGATATTCATGTTTTCGCATGCCACGCCCCCTGCCTGCCGCCCCTTGGGCAAATTTTAAGTGCTTTTCAATATGAGCGAGATGCATTAAAGGTATCTCAGCTAGAGCGACGCTCACGTATTGTTTGCCCACGCCGGGATTTACTTACCCGCCGGCCACTTGCTGAAACGTTGCCTGCCCGTCGAGGGCGTGGCAGTGGCCTATAAGTTAAGGCGATATACGTAATGTAAGGCAAAACACGCACATAAAGACCGCTGCAGGGTAGCCAAAGCTGTCGACTCAGCACTCGTAGCTGGCGCACAATTTTTAGTTTTGATCTAAATGCGTCAATAAATTGTAACACTTTCAGTCGGTCGCCAGAAACAAAAAGTCATTTCGGGCTAACAATAAAAAAAGCGGCCAAGTTGTCTTTCCCACTCATTTGCTATACCCTGTAAGTGTTGCAAGTGTTCTCGAAGTGGGATACACTAGTAAGTGGGAGATAGAAGTTTAAGGACTTGACTTAGCTTTCTATAGTAGCTAACCTTCTTATAGATATATAATACTTAAGTTATCGATTATCGATATTTGTTTAGATTATTGATCGATTATCGACTTTTCTTTTGTTAGATATTGATATTGATTGATATTGATATTCCTATTCTAACTCTAAGTATAACTCTTTGATTTAATATTTATTTTATACTAACTATATTTGCCAAGTAAGGTATGTAATAGACACTGGCCGATAAAAATCGTTATCGATATGTATGATGGCTTTCTTCGATTATAAGAACTGTATTCACATATATATATATATATATATAACCAATATATACTTCTGGCCAGAAGTTGTGCTGGGTATTTACCAAGTCCATCACTGCTTCTCAAATCTCTAAATGTTTGCTTTTCGCCACCTCAGCAAGTTTGGCAGAGTTGTCGCCCCGGTCTTGGCCTTATCAATGGGCCCGTTTTAAAATCAACGCCCGCTTATTTACGAGTTGTGTGTGTGTGTGGCTTGGAGCAAGCTCGCTCGCATGGGCTCTTTGTCTCTAAGTCTCTCATTTCATTTATGGCTGCGAATGGGCTGGAAACTTATCGCCCGATGCGCATCTGCCAAGCCAATTCCAGCAGATGAAGATTCAGAGACTGAGTCAGTTGGTCACAATAAAAGGTTTTTATGCGCTCAAGTGGGATAAGCCAGGCGAGCGCCCAGTGACGTATCAGCAGTTGCTGCCACACGGCACAGTTGCCACCGAAGTCTGAGGACCAACTGACTCGCTCTGCTTGCTGTCTCGCTCTGTCAATTTATTGCCACTGATAAACGTTAATAAATTAATTAGAATTATTGAAATGCGAGGTCTGCTACAGCAACTGGCAGGACTCTAGGTCCTGGCCTCCTGCTGCCTAGCTGCAAAATGCAAACACAGCCATGGACGCCATTATGCGCTGATTTGTGTTGCATGCTTTGCGGCACACAGCACACAGCGGCTGCGGCTGTTGCTGCTGCTGTTCCAGTTGCTGCTGCTGTGGCAGTTGATGTTGCCACACGCACGCACTTTGAATTAGTTTGTTTGAACTCGACGCTTATCTCAAGTTGTAGATTTTCGGCATTTTGTTGCCATTTTTGGCTGCCTCGTGGGGCACGCAGCGCATTTGTGCCATTCAACCATTTGCATTTTGCATTTCCCAAAAACGAGCCCACAAAACGTTGCGACACTTTTATCAATTAAATTTACGCAGCGCATAGAAATATTGAATTTGATTTATGCGACACTCCCAAAATCTTGCTTAAAAGTCTGCGCCAGACTTGGCCAACAAATTAAGTGGCCAGGTCTATGCTTTTGGCCACCTTTTGTAGTGGAAAAACTTGAGGCGATTTCCGCTTAAATAAATTTACATGGGGTATATAGCATATTCTAGTTGGCCAAGTCGAGAAAAATTTGGAGATGAGATCGAATTGGTATATATCTTAAGAGATATATCATACAGACATGAATATAGTAATATGTATCCTTCCATACCCTATACATTTTATAGTATTTTGAGCCACCCAAAAATCCTCTCTAGATATATCATGTACTCAACAGCAGTTACTTAAGCAGAAAAGTCCATGAAGTGAGCTGAGTACAAATTCTAGGGTATCTGGTAGGCCGTTCATTTAGTACTCGCCATTTTTTCCATGTTTTTTAATGCCATTAAAAGTTTTCGCTCGCTTTTAGCCAAAGTTTCCTGCACTAAGGTGCCTTTTTTTATTGGCAGCCAGTGTCCAGACGTGTTCGCCCCACAGGAATTTGGCTCAAGGTGGCGCACCAACTGGAAAAAAAGCAAAATAAAATTCAAGTCAAGAAAAAATTGAATAAAAGTTTTTTAGCTCACAAATGTTTTGCTGCTAATTGAAAATATCTGTTGGGTTCAATTAGACGACGACGACGACTTCTAGCGCTGCCCGCACAGCAGCCGCCAGAAACTTTGCCAGTGTTGGGCAATGGCAAAAAATGTCTATATACATTTATAAGAAGAAGAACTCGCTGATTTAAGCACTTTGCAAACATTTTTTGCGCTAGCCACAAGCGTGGCTGCCTGGCTGACTTGCCGGCTTGTTGAGGCTGACCCGGCTGAGCGCTTGATGCGATTCGATACGATTGTTGGCGCAAATTAAAAACTTTTCACAACTTGCAGCATACAAATGAGTTTCCACTCACCTGCAGCTAGCCAGAAGAAGAACTAAACGAACTTTAAAATTAAATACAGGATTGGAGATTAACTTAAATATTGACAAGAATTATTTCCATGAATCCTTGAACGAATGAATGAATGATTGAGAAATGTGAATTATGACTGCCGTTGACTATTGATTGACCGCCCTTTCTGACCAACTAAGTATTTTTGATACTGGTCATCAGCATGTTGCTATTCAACAGACCACCCTATGTTAAAGATCTAACCCATTCCACTGGTAAAAGCCTCTTGGTAGTAGAACTATTCCTAAGTGAAGTCAATTAATCTTTGCTGCCCAACAATGTTTGGCTGAACTAATGAGTGAGCAAACACTAAGCTCACATGTTTGCTGAGCTGCCCCCGTTTGGGCGGCTGGGGGCCGACATAATTAAACAAAATCAACCGTCAGATGCTGAACACAAATTGTCAATTAAAAGGTATTTAAACATAATACCCAGGTCAGGTCAGAGCCTGCGCCAAGCGTTTAATCCACGTAAATTAGTGCAAAAATCAAGTGGATGCGATACCTTTGTCGCTGGCCGTGCTGACAGTGGCACGCAGCCCATGCGGCCCACATGGCCCCCGCACGCCCAGGCCGCTGTGGTGGCGCACGGTAAACACGATGGCATCGGTGGCAACCGACACCAATAAAGCCAACAAAGCGTTTTTAGGGTTAAGTCCATGTCAAAGTGTCAGTTTAGTATCGGTATCATGTCATGTTGTTCCACAGATTGCCACTGCCTCGTCTGTGTGTATGTTTGAGAAAGGGAGAAAGGGATGGGCAGCTGATGTGCGCTAGGCATGGGGTTTTAATTTCGTGTGCGGCAGCGGCAACATGATGGCCAACGTGTGGCTGCCAGGGCCCCAACTCCGAGTGGCTGTGCGTTGAGGTGCAACGTTTTACTAATGAATTTAACAAGGCTTTGCCGTCTGGACGGCATGCAGCACGTTGCACGTTGCATACTCATTAAAACGTCACTGCAAATGGAGTTGGGCTGGAACGGAAAGCGGAAAACTGTTTGCCCCAGACTGGCATCAGCTGCACTTTGTTGCCTCTCTGTTTATCCAGCCAACATATTTTTCAAATGTTTCGTTTTGCATAAGTGAAAGGCCAAAAAGGAAGATAACCATGGCCAGGACACACAACATTGGCGTCAACAACAACAGCAACCCGCCCCAGCCAGTCAACAATGGCGCGCAAATTTACGGCTCACCTACGCGACTAGAAGCAGTAAAGATGGCAAAATCTTTCAGGGTTTGGGCTGGACAGCTGCCACGCACACATACGTGTGTGTGTGAGTGTGTGCTTGTGTGCGGCTTATTTAAGCTTGTTTTTATGCGCCACGGCTGGGCAGAGCTAGTCCATGGCCCAGGTTGCTGTTAATCCAATAAAATTGCGTAATTAAATTTGTGCTTCATTTGGCGTTTGTCATGAACAACGTTGTTCACTCCGGCGTCGTTGTTCGTTTTGTTTGTTGTGGTGACAAATTTAAAACCTGTTGTCATTGCCACATTGAGGGTGGCAGCGGCAGCTAAGGCAACCCTTCTGCGAGTCGCACAAAAAATCGCTGTGCATGTCGTAATTTTTCAATTGTCGCATAATTGAAGGCAACGAGGACAATGCCGCTCACGTGAGGCGAGCGAAATAAAAAGCGAAAATATTGGCAGCCAATGGCAAATGGTCGAGGCTGCTCCTCTGCGCGAGGTGTGGACATTGACTGCGTGTTGATGTGTGGTTATGTATGCTTCCCGCCTTTCTTTTTTGTGGCACACACACTGGGGAAATATATGTGTGTGTGTGGGTGTGTGGAAAAACGATTTAATTTAATAATTGTTGAATGTTTTGCGTTTAACCGCAGCACTGAAATTATGCAGGCATTGTCTGATAGAGTTCGCATGGGCGCAACTCTGACTTTGATAAGGGCGCAAGACGATTGACTGCGTCACACGTTGCACGCAATTTCCGCAGGAAGCGTGAGTGTGTGGGTGTGTCTGCGGCGAGCAGCGGGCCAGATAACGTGCGCCCAGACGAACTGCAATTGCCGCCAAGCTGACTCGAAAGGCCGCTGACTTTGTAGCGATGATAAAAGTTTTTCTTTCAGTTTTTTTCCCTTTCGCATTCGGTTTTTTTCTCTCGCGCCCACAGCGTTGCAACGTGCGGCAGACATGAAAAGGCGACTCAAGTGCGCAGCAATCTAAGCGAGGCATAGTTTTAACTACTACCCGAAGCAGGCTTAGTGCCAACGGCCAAGTGCCAAGCACTGCCCGTCACTTTTCGCCTTATCAGTCGTCGTCGTCCGATGGGTCTGGCGTGGCCCCACCCCCGCCGCCAGTCACAGTCTCCGTGTCAGCTGTCCCCCTTTGCCGGCTGGCAGCATTTGCGTGTGCTCCCGTTTCGCAGCTTCATTCAATCAGCGCGTCTGTAGAAAACCGCTACGAAATCTTTTCTTCATTCCATGAAATGTTCTCTGATAAGCGCAGCAGCGTCAAACGAAAGCGTTGCTTGTGGCACGCGTTTCTTTTGGATTCGTTTTATTAAGATACCCTGTAGAGCGAAGGAAAGGTATAATGAGAGCTTCACAAGGCAGAAGTGTGAATTATAGAAAGAGGAGTTGTATAGGTGTATAGGTGTATAGGTATAGGTCTGTTACCTATGTATAGGTGTATAGGTGTATAGGTGTATAGGTGTATAGGTGTATAGGTGTATAGGTGTATAGGTGTATAGGTGTATAGGTGTATAGGTGTATAGGTGTATAGGTGTATAGGTGTATAGGTGTATAGGTGTATAGGTGTATAGGTGTATAGGTGTATAGGTGTATAGGTGTATAGGTGTATGGGTGTATAGGTGTATAGGTATAGGTCTGTTACCTATGTATAGGTGTACAGATATAGGTATAGGTGTATAGGTGTATAGGTATCAGTTGACTGACGTGTGGAGGCCATTTGTTGCCTGCCTACTTAAGCTATACTAATAAAATTATTTATAAATAGAAAATTATGAGCTCTTTCCGCTATTTTCGTTTCAATTGAAGACCATCGGAATTTATCAGTTTAGAATCAATTCAATATATATATATATATATGTCAGTCTATTAGATAAAATATATTTATAGAGTATCTTCTAGTCAAAACAGCAATTCATTTGCATTTTTGTAGTATTTTTTGAACGATTAAAACGAGTACGTTCATCCACATACATGCTGAAATGTAATTTAGCACATTTCGGGGAAATGTGACAAAATTTGTGGAGCCGTGGTAAGCTGTCGCCCGCTGTGGAAATCGCTTTTGCTTTTGCTTTGACTTTGGCTTTGGCTTTAATTAAAAAGTTTGCGCTTTGTGCCCGGCGACAGGCCACAGCATTTATATTCATATTTTGATGTCGCTGTTGCTGTGATTACTTAAAGCTGCAGCCGCTGCTGCTGCTGCTGCTGCTGCCGGTCAAGTAAATCGAAAAGCAAATGCATGGCAGCCATATTAGTATGTGAAAGATATTAACAGCATACTTGGCATAACAATATGGCCATATAAGACGCCATAGCCTGAGACGGAGCCAGAGACGGAGCCAGAGCCAAAGGAACAGCAACAGGAAACTATTTTTCATATAATTCCAGTTTTTATTAGCCCGCCCACTCTAAACAAATGAGCAGGCAACAACAAGGACTCGCTTCATATGACTATGCAGCGGAGTCCTCTGAGGCATGCTTGCATTTTTGCTTAGCGAGTGGCTTGGCCAGGACTTAGACATGCCCTGGCATGTCTCATAAGACAATATAAAGTATGGCAGCCATTTGGCAACACTTTGCGGGCCGTTAGCAGCGTCACCAAAATCCTCCCAGCCCTGCAGCCGACGGCCAAGACGACTTTTTAAATTGTTAATGCGAGCGCTCAGACAAAAGAGCTGTCATAATTCGCAGCAAAATATTGTCAAGCAACTTATGTGGAAGTACTTACATGATGCCAATTTACAACGCCTGGCCAAGACATTAGCCATTATGCGCCATCTCAGCCACTCTTGGCCCGGCCCTGCGCCGGAAGTGCGCGCCATTTTCTAATATTGCAGCGGATGTAATTAATATGCGCAATGAATGCGCCAACAACTCTTGCACAATTGGCCCAATCCTAATGGCCATTACACGCACATAAAGCGACATGAAGAAGAAGCAGCTCAAAGAAATCTTATCTTATATATAGAAATAGAATTTGCATTGCTTGGAAAATATTAATCAATTCCATAAAAATTATTTAAATAAATACAAATTTCTTTAAGCTGGCTTTGCAGTTGAGTTTCCTGATTTCTCAGCAACCTGCCAACGTAACTAAAAACTCAGCAAGCCTCTCTCCTTTACTCCCTTTTCTAACGCATAGTATACCATTTGAATAGACATAACTTTTTAAAAATATATTTCGCATTAAATTAACTTTGTTATCAACTATCAATTTGAAGGGTTTGTTGCTTTGGTTTGTTACTTATTTCGCAATCATGGCCACTGCCATCAGACTCGACAGAGCCGCACTTGTCGAGTTCAGCGCCTCGTTTATGTACTACATTGAGAAGCACAAGCTGCTGGATATCATGAGCCGCGTCCTGGCAGAGGCCACCATAACGGAGATCGAGGATGTGCGTCGCTGGCTGGGCGAGAACATACGGAAATTGGCGCAAGAGATCTACACGAAGGCCATCAATGCCTTCCATCTGGGCATTGATGGCGACTACTATCAGCTGCCAAAGAACTTCTTCCATCGCATCGTGCTGCACGGACGAATCGGCTCGGGCCGCCGCTCGCTGGCCCACGTGCTGGCCCAGCGGTGGAATCTGCTGATACTGGACGCCGACACGCTGGCCTATCACCACATCAATGGGCATGCACGGGATAAGGATGTGTCGCTGCTGCACCAGGGCATCGAGACGCAATGCGTCTATAAGTTGTCGGCGGCTATTGGCAACATCATACAGAAGCGTTTGCTGCAGGACGACGCACTGCACCGCGGCTGGATACTGATCAACTATCCGAATAACCGATGTGAGGCCCGTGAGCTCTTCGAGAACTTCAGTGTGCCGCCCAATCGCCTGGTCTTCCTGCAGGTCGACGAGCAAACGGCGCGCATGCGCCTACTGATGCGCAAGTATGCGCCCTGCCCGCAGGACACCATCACCTATCTGGACTATCAGATGCGGCAGTTTCGCAAGAGCGAGCCCCTGCTCAACACCTATCTCAGTCATCGTCGCGAGGTACTCTATGTGGATGCCACCGAGTGCTTCGAGGTCGTCAAGTGTCACATCCTCTCACAGCTCACCAAGACGCCCTACGTACTCGGCTACAAGTACGGCGAGAGTAGCCCACTCGACTAAACTCCGTCCTCTGCTCCGATTACAAACTCCACTTTCCATAAATGATTCAAACTTGCTTCAATCTAAGCAAGAGAACTGTATTCCATAATTTCCTATGTCACTGCATTGTTTACTACTCGCTCAAGTGCGCGCTGTGGTTGCTGTTCTTCGTACTGGGGTCGGGGCGCAAATGCTGTGCTTATCAGCTTTCCTTTGGCTCGAGAACAATTCTCAACAGCCCCCGAAAAGCGTAAACATTTTTCGTTTAGGTAAACAAGAAACCAAAGAGAAAAGAAACGAAAGTGATTTGGAATTATTGCTATTTGAATTTTCCACCATGAAAAACGGCAAAATGTGGAAAAACAATAAAAAGAAAAACAAATGATTTTATGACCACAACTTAAGTGCTCAATTTTTAATTGTTTGACGACGCTGATAAGTAGCCGAGACAGAAATTGGACTGAAATGGAGGAACTCTGGCCGGGGTTGAGGCTGGGCCGTTTTTATGGCACCCAAAAGTTCAATCAAAGTTTTTTACTCCCTGTTGACTTAACGCCGCCTGGCCGCAGGGCTCAGCGGCATTTCATTAGCCTCGCAGGTTGATGGCCATGACGCAATAGTCCACAGTTCCACTCCCAATGCCCCAGCGTCCAATAGTCTAAATGAGAATTGCTCGAAGATAATTAAAAAAAAAAAAAACAAAAAAAACCAAAGAAAACACAAATTTATTAGGCAAAAAACTGCATTTTATTGCTCACGACATGGCGGCTCGGCTTAGCGCACCAGGTTGATCTCGATAAGGAAGCAGCAGCGCTTGCTGCTCACAGGATCCTTGAGAGCCCAGCGTATGGTATAGGTGCTCAATGGGAACTTAGCTTCGATGGGCACACCGATGGTGTAATTTTGTTGGACGCCAGCCCTAACCGGGCAAGTGGTGGCCTTGCAGGCATCTCGCTCCAGGGTGACCAAGGGCAGCTCCACCGTTTCGCTCTTCACCCAGCCCAGCGAGGCGTCCAGTTGATCGGCGTCGAACTTTGGAGTATACGAGAAGGACATTTCGGCCGGGCGGCGGCGGCGTATGCGACAGGGCGCATTTTCCAGAGCCTGTGGACACGGACTCACACGCACCTCATCAATGGTGCACTGATCCACGCTGTCCTCGCAGCTTTGAAAGTGAATAACCTCAGCGCTGGCCAGCGCGACCAGCAGCAGCAGCAGCAGCGACAGTGACATCGATGCGGTATTCGACATGGTGCCTTGAGTGTTAGGAATGGAATGCGCTGCTCAAATGATCTCACAACAGGTCCAAAAGGCTGCCAGCGGCGTCTTATCGCCCGGTCAAATGTGAATTGTGCACAGCGTCACAGCCCGTGAACAGATAAGACCTGACGCCGATAAGAGCTCGCGCTGCTCTAGGCTTACGCCGTACTCAGCTTAACTCGAAGATAGCTAAACTAAATCTCGCAGCAACAGCTATTCATTCGACTGCAGAGACCAATATTTGTTCACAGGCGAACGTTTGTCAGCTCTACACCAGTCAACAGGGTCTCGAAAGGAGTGTGCACGTATGAAGCTTCCAGCTGACTGTGTTCCACACGGCTACTTATTGACTTTTATTTTATAGATCATATTCGTTGAGTATTATAGCAAAGGTAAGCAAGCAAATCAAATATGCTGCACCTGCTAGGCAACTTTATACTGTAAGATGCCTTTCTCTGCGATTCTCATAATGATATGTATGGATTTCTGGCTTTTTGAAATTCTCTTGTTCTAGATGTTTTAGCTCATTCAATTATTTCTTTTTAGACTTATCTTGTCTGTTCTTCATTTCATATATATTTCAAGTTTTAACCCCGATTTTGTTGTAGAGTGTGAACTATCTCTGCCAGTGCTCCAAAAGGCACGTATGTACATATATCGACACGCTTATCAGGCTGACTACTTGGTGGTTCAATGTGCAGCTGGTCGAACAGACACAGAGGCTTACAGATAGACGACGAACAGAGGGGCAGACAGACGAATAGTTGTCAGTCACAAGCTGTGCGCACGTCGGAAATCTGAGACGATTCCCGCGAGAGGAGTGCACTGCAGTCTTGAATGCAGCGACTGTGTGCAGCGCAGTTCGAAGCTGTCAATATGCCAGGCCACGACGACAATTGCACGGCTCATTTGCGGGCACATATGTCAACAGCAACAACATTTCTAACAAATTTGTGTACAAAGAGAGCGAAAAGTGACAACATTCGAAGCAGTCAAAAGGCAACACACAGAACCCGACCCCGATCCCGACACGCTTTGACAACACTTACGCCACTAGATGCGTCGCAATTTGATGCCACATTTTGATCATGCCCAAAGGAGCCAATTAAATCGCAACAAAATACATCAGATACATTTTCGGATGCAAAACATGTTTTTAGCGCCCAAATGCAAACAAGTTTTTGCCCGAAAATAAAATGAAATAAAAATTGATAGAAAAGTTTTGCGGCCAGCGCATAATTAAGAGACGTTCAGTCAAACTTTGATGGAAACACGTTTTCCGCTTTCCTCGGCGCAATTCATTTTTTATGTTTTATTTTCTGTTAATATATTTTGCATAAATTATGAATGCCGTTTTTTTTTTTTTTTTTGCTCTTCCAGCATTTCCCTTGGCCTTTTTATCGCCAGCGACTTTGCGCCTTTATCAAAGTCCACTGAACGGTGAATCAACAGAAACCAAAACAGAATTAATTCATTAAAGAAATATGCAAAGTATTAAAAAAAAATTAACAACATCTTGCCTGATGGGGTGCCGCAGAACAGAGTACAAAAAGTACTGGAAAAAAATGAAATTTATGTTTTATTACTTAATGAACTTACCGCAAATTAAGCCAAGGGTGGCCGAAAAAATATACAAAAAATAAAGTGAAGAACAGCCAAGTCCGAGTCGGTGTCGTCTGCCCCTCTTCAATTAATATGCACAAAATGTCAACAGCAACGGCTGCCAGCCAGAAAGTGTGTCCACTCTGTCAGCTCTGTGTGAAGGAAGCAAATTGGTTAGCAATTAAAGGCAAGTTCTCTTAATTGAACACGTGATCAAGCGGCTGGCCAAGGCGTGAAAAGGGTTAATCAAGTGTTGGGGATTAAGTTTCTTCATTCTCTTTAATCAAAAGCGAAGAGACGCCAACTTGAGTCAAGCCAAAAGATATTCGGCTGGATATCTTCCTCGAGATATAGAATTTGCTACAGCCACAACTAAGGTTAGTCAAATATTCGAAACTGAATTAGTTTGTTAGAGTAGAGGCAATAGATATGTGGGTAGAAATCTTCATTGAGAAGTAGTTTTAGAATTGACTACAACCATAGATGGACTAGACAACGCAGGTGATACGTTGTTAGGATTAGCCAAAGATTAGGAACTAAATGAGTTTCATTTGGAAACAGTTTCAAATTGAATTTTCCTTCGAGACTTTGGTGTAGACAATCTGTATATATCTATTCAATATTTCCATTCAAGTTTCAAAATTGTATTTCAAGTAAAACTTCAACTTTTATCGAGCTAATACCAAACTTAAAGCCTTTAAAAATCACAGATTCGCTCACCTGTTGATTAGCTACGACTAATTGAATTTTTAGAAATAGCTGAAAAGCACTTAAAATATTGCTGAATAGTACTAAAAACTAAATGATGCTATATAATTGAATAATCTGAACTACTATACGGTAATCGTAATTGATTTCTACAAATTTTGAAATCTCATCTATACGAGGAACTATTCCGATTAGAGCGGCAAGTGTTGGTGATTGCCCAAGCCTTTGCTGTGAACAATGCAAGGTGAAGCTGATAAGAACTTAATTAACATAATACTAAATACAGAAATACGTGCATATATTTCTATTAATTGAATTCTACGTCAATAATAAACTAATTAAAAATTTTCTATACAAAAGTTTTCAAAATATAATAAAAACTATAAAAATATTAGAAAATATTTATTATCCAAGGCGAGACTCTGGAGTTGCATAACATTTCAGCTGTCATTCGCACTTTTAATGGGCATATTAAAACAATATTGGGCGGGGGCACGAGAGTGATTTGAAGAGCACGAAAGCATTTGGAGAACTGCTGGAGCCGGAATTTGCCGCAGCAAATGCTGGCCATCATTTGCGGGCCAAATGTAGCTTGTGATTTGCGCAGATTTGGGCAATGCCGCTGGCACGCCCCCTTTCCCAGCTGTAATGGGCGTGGGGGAGCGCTGAACTTGGGCAAATCACCTCAAGCGTCATAAAAAGTCAAATGAAATAAAAGCAAAAGCCGCTCCAGCCAGCAGACAAAAACGAAAAAATAATGAGTACATTGAGATGGAGGGAGGCCAGCAAACGGTTGAGTACTACAGCGAGGACACTCGTATCGTGAGGACTTTTATTTCTTGGAATAATCTGGGAGCGAGCACACGACTAATCTTCATTTAATTTCATTTGCGCCAGCAACTGAAATTGAAACCGAAATCGCAATCGCAGTTGGAGCTGGAGCTGGAGCTGGATGCTCGGGGTCGTGATACCTTGGACTGGCAAGGACAATGTAAGGACATTGCCAGACGCGCACAGCGAATGCCCAGAGACCGTGCTGGGGTACTGGCAGGGATGTGTAACATCTCATTGGCTGCGGCAGCGCTGGTGGCGTCAAGGAGATCAAAAGTATGCGACACCGTGGCTTAATTCGATTTTAACAATTGCATGGCTGCTCGCACAGCCAATGGCAAACGACCAGCGGCGTCTCCGCCAGCCAGCGGACTCTAATTGAACGCCCAAGACGGCGACTCGAGCCGAAGCTGTGGCTGGTCCTGCTTGGCGCACATAAAACTAATCCGACGTGTGGCGCCGGCAACTTCGTCAGCGTCTTCAACAATTTGAATTTAAATGTCGCCTTGCTTTTTATTTCTATTTTTATTTCTGCTGTTAAGCTAAATACAAAAAAAATATATATAGAGATGGAGACATACATATATATATGTATGTATATAAAAAAGAGACTCGCTGTGCCAAGGAACCTTTGCGAATTGAATTAAAAGTGTCGCCGAACGTGTCCTTGTCCTTGTCTAGCACGTGCTCCCAGCTCTAAGCTGTGGGTCGCTTGTCTGCCTTCTGGTTAGGTGTCACCCAGTCGGCCCCACTGACAACCCGCACAATCTACGCATCTATTGAGAATTTTATTGCTTGGAATAATTAGCTGAATTAAGCACACAAATTAATTGGCGCCGCCAGCGAAGCATATGTGGAAAAAGAATACATAAATACAGAGCCCAAGACAAAGACAAAGACGAACAGCACAAGCGAGCTGAGGAATTCAGCTGCAAAAGTCGAGCTGATTTACTTTTATAGGCATTCGGCTAAAAACTGAAGCTCAGCCCGATTTATGCACTTCAGCGAGCGAAGCTTCGATAAAACCAATTCAAGAATTTACAAAAAACAAAACAATTCCTATTTGAACCCAGGCGACCCAGCTGAAATTCAGCTCGCCTGCTCGCTCTAACTAATGTGCTCTCTCCCTCTCTCACTCTATCTGGCTGAAGATTGCACAGAATATTTGTTTATCGAAGCTAAAATATGAAAATTACCAAAAATCAGTTTTTTTTATGAAAAAGGGGGATTTTTTTAAATATTAAATATAATAGTGGCGTATACTCGACTAGGAGATACCCTGCTTTATGTGCCATGATCATTTAATATGTGAATATTGTTCAGATTTTATGAAAAATGTGGAAAAAAAGTGAAAAATCAGAATTTACTTGTTAATGTCTATATATCAGCTAAGAACTGAGAGATATGCTCAAATTACTTTGCCTTAACATTGTGGTCAGATCGCTTTCTGTGCCTATTACTTGAGTTTGCATATCGAGTATCTATCTCTAATGGTTTATGTTTAGATAGATCCGTAGGTCTATTGATTCTGATCAATAATTCATGCCTTATGCTATCACATGCATTCTATTATAATTATTTTTCAATACATAGAAAAACCACAAAGCTAAATAGCTAAGGCAGTTAGAGAGCTGTCATATAAAGGCCAAATCTTTCTTTATAAAAAGGCATTAACTTATAGATATCCAACAATTGAAAGAGTTCTCTCTTCTAATGTGCCAAAGGTACAGCTACCTACAGCAATTGCAATTGTTTGTTATGAGCTTCACTTATATTCAAATTTGTAAAGCTCTAAACTCCGAGCACAAGTACCATCTAAGTGCCACAAGGAACTATGATCTTTTATTTATTTACTTCGAAATGAGTTTCTCGAGTTCATTATGCGATTTTATCAGTGAGCTGCAAACAGTTTCTATTGTTATAATACTTTAACTATTATCACAGGAGCCCGTATTTTAGCTACGTCTGTTTTTGTTACTCATGCAGAGACGCCCACTGCATGTGCCAGTTGCAACATGCTGCAACAACAACAACAACATTAGAAAGAGCAACTGGCAGAGAAAAACATTTTATGCAAAAAGGTTTTTAATTTAAATTTCTCGAGTTGACGCGTGGCATGTGCCGACGTCGACGTCGACGTCGAGTCCTTGCCTTTGTCCCTTGACGTTTACATCTGCAGAAATGTGGGCAACGTCTCCGTGGCGCATGGCCAAAGAAACTACCCACATGGCTCTAAATACACCCACACACACACACACACATTTGGCCATGCACAATTGACGCTTACATTGTTCTCGAGAATTATTATGTGGTTTTCATCGGGGAGCTGGCGCACATGTGTGCCGCACCGACCACGCCCACAGTGCGAGCCGTAGCTTATCAGTGAGCAGCACTTGAGGTGAGGCACACAGGAGCGTCTGTCAGAGCTGCTTAAAGTTAATAGGGGAAAACTGTAAATTTATCAGGCAGCAGCAAAACCCTTTTTAGCTACGGTCTGCAGCTTAAGTAGTTAAATGAATCTTGCTTGGGAGGTGTGCAGCTTGGCTTGTGGTCCACTCGAGAGCAAGACAAATTTCCCTAAGCCCACAGCCAGAGCAGCGGCAGCTCAGCTTGGCAATTAATAAAGGCCAAGACGAGTTTCTTGGGCGTGGCAGCTCATGTGTGACCCATAAATTTCAATTTTATTGGCCAAGGTGTTGCTGGGCCGGCAAACTTTTAATTGTAATTAATTTGGAACTTGCTAGAGGGGCGCCAGTCAGCCAGCCAGCCAACCAGTCAGCCAGCTAGCTCGCAAGTCAGCCCGTGGGTGGTCCCAACCGAGCTGGCGGCTCTTCAAGTGCTGCCAACGTAAACACACGGCTATTTATGCCAGCCCAGAATTGAAACATTGAAATGCAACGCAGCAATTTTTTCGGCCTCAGCAATTTGCGCCGTTCGCCAGCTTTGACTGACGTTTTGTTTGTTTTGCAAAAAGCCAAATCCAAATCTCGCGCTGGGTGGTCCGCGCAGCTGCCATCTTATCGCGTTGTCCGCCCCTGCCTCAGCCGAGCCCGCGGTTAGCCGCGTGGATCCGCCGCGCTGTCAGGTGCAAACCCATTGAACTTGACAGCCGACGGCATTTCGTGACAACAAAGTAGCAAGACATCAAGGACACACACAGAGAGCCTAAGACATTCTAGACTATTTCTGTTATAATGTGAGAAGCATACGAAATATTATGAATAAGATATAGAATTTTTTATAATATATTAAAATAGTTCCACTTTCAATAAGAACAGCCTATGAGTGCTCCAGTGGGCATGGGGCGACTAGAATATGATATTACCTTCATCTGAGGTAAGAATACAGCCAAATGGTTGATTGTCATTAATATCTATTAGCTTCTATATATCGTAGGTTGTCATAGACAACCCTGCCAAAGTCTCTAAAAGCAAAAGGCAACTATAACTATGAAGGTGTCACAGCTGAGCGCTTGGAACTTAGTTTTATGAGTCTAAGACAATAAGCGATTAAAGTTCATGGTCAGAGAATGATAGTCACATATCAGGGGCAACAGAAGGAGAAACCCTTTTTCAGTCTCAACCTCCCTTGCCTCGGCTAGCCTCCTGCAATCCCATATGTAAATGAGACGTACACAAAATGTTTTGCGCTGTTTGACATTCGGGCGTCTTTATCACTCGAGAGTTGTTGAACAGCGCGTGGCTGGGGCTGGGGCGAAACTTGTCTAATAAGTTTGCATATCCCGCAGGATATAAAGCAGACAAGCAGCAAACGCAACTCGCAACTTGCACAGCAAGCAAATAACAGGATTATGAAGCGAAAAAGGGACCAGCCAGCAGCCAAGCAGTCCTTGACAAGTGTGCGCCCAGCTTAAAGCTCCCCAGTGTGAGTCTGTTCGTTAGTGACCCGAAGATGGATTCCTTAAAGGCTTACACCTAGCTCTGTCCCACATGCCCGCGCACAGGGCCTAATTTATTATATGACTACTCGCTTCTTTAGCTATTAAGACTAATGAGCGGGGCCAGTCTGCAAATTTGTCAGTCAAGCGAAATGACTTCATTGCCCAGCAGCAGCTGTCGAACCTGAGTTTACATCGGAGACGGGCTCAGCTGCCTCATGTGGGCGTCGCTCTTCAGAGAAGGTGGCGTTCCTTTGTTTTTTAAGCATTCAGATTTCATTTGCAGTGCC
Organism: Drosophila peninsularis; assembly: GCA_035047485.1. Taxonomy (NCBI): domain Eukaryota; kingdom Metazoa; phylum Arthropoda; class Insecta; order Diptera; family Drosophilidae; genus Drosophila; species Drosophila peninsularis. The sequence continues at coordinate 818,028 of JAWNPN010000050.1, read as the reverse complement.
AGCAAATTTCAGCACGTTTTGTATATCAAAGCGGTGTGAGAGTGTGTGTGTGTGTGTGTGTGTGTGTTTGTCTTGTGCTTTCCGCGAACCATATTTTGGGTGGTCAAAAAAAAAAGCGAAGACCACAAAACAAAGTCAACGTCGAAATGCCAAAGCCTCAACATTTTGTTTATTTATTTCTCATGACTTTTTTCTCGCCTTTCGATATAGATATATATATATGTGTGTATATATGTTTGCGCAGATCGAAGGAAGCACCTCTTGGCCGCAAAGTGTTAAAGTTCTGCTGCATACACAGAGAGAAACACGGGCACACACACGTCTTCTAGTCCCCAAAAGCAATTTGCGGACGTGCATGAAAAACTTTTACTGGCAGCAAATTGAAATTAATGTGAAGTTGAAGTAAAAGTGGCTTAAATGCACACACGGGCCGCATTTTGGGAATTGCACAAACTTTTCGAATCCAGTTTTATACGACTAAAAGTAGCTGCCAGATACTGTAGCCACAGATACTTATGTTATTCTCAAACACTTACCCAGAGATAGACAGAGAGAGGGAGAGGGACTGAGAGAGAGAGAGAAGAAAATAGTTTTGCTTGGGTTTCAGTTTTCATAGCCGAGTTTTAAGCCGCCAAAGCTGTTGATTATAAGTTCTTCAGTGGGCGGGCTTAGGCTGTTTGCCCTCCGGCACACCTCGCACACACCTCACACACACAGCACGTGGCTGGTAATAGATATTGCCAGATAGAGACGAAAAAACAAACAAAGGCGCAAAGTGCTGCAGCCTCTTGAGGGTGGCAGCTGGGGGCTGTGGATCTGGAGTTAGGTAACTGCTAGCAAGGCGTCTCGTTTCGATTGAGCCAACGATTTGTGAATTGCACTTCCTGTCTGTAAATAAGAGAAAACTATAAATTCTCCAACTCTCGCATCCTTGAGCGCAATTTGCATGCGTGCTGCCTCAGTTAGGTGCTCTGTGCTGGCGTCTTCAGCATTGCAATCGGAATCAGACTCTAAGAAACTTGCCTGACTGGCGTCTTGGCGCTGCCTGACTGTGTGTGTGTGTGTGTGTGTGTGTGTGTGTGTGTGTGTGTGTGTGTGTGTGTGTTTGCCTTTTGTATTTGTTAGCTTAACAGCAAAAGTTTGCCTTTCAAATCGAAAACTAGAAAAACGTTGCATTTTATTACGCTGCACGCGTTACGAATTGTTAACCAAGACTTGGGCGTAGGTGGTCACAACTTCAAGGACTCTAAAAGGCAATTTGCCCGAGAGTTGTCATCAAGTCTCACAATTTACGAGCTCTATATGCGTACTATATATTATGGATGAAATTGAGTAGGGGTTTATGATTTGCTTAAGCTTGTAGATCTATTGCCAATGTAGCAATTGGATTGAGGAGGGAACTAGGGTTCAGCAAGTTCATATGTGAACTATGAGCTTTAAGCTTGGGTCTTACTTTAGATTATAAATATTTATTTAGAAGAGTTTGATAAGTCTGTATATGCATCAGTTATAATATATGGGACTGAATGAACAGTTCTTTGGAACTAGATCATAAATATATTTAGTATACTCTAAAAGCAGCTGACAAAGATCTAGTTCATAGGAACTCAGAAAATGAGAAACAAAATATTATGAATTGGTACACAAATGATTCTCACAGTAAGCTCTTGCAGTTGCACCGAATGAACACTTCTTTGGAACTAGCTCATAAATATTTTCAGTATGCTCTAAAAGTAGCTGACAACGAACTGGTTCATATGAACTCAGAATAACTTTGAAAATGGGCCAGAAAATATTATGAACTGTTACAAAAATGATTCCAATTGAAGTTCCACAACTGGTTCACTTATTACACGCAGCTATATATAGAGATTGACTTTTGCTTGAGTTCTACAGGGTAGCTGACAGTCGAGCAGTCGCATTGCCTGCTTACTTTTGTAGCACGTGGCAGTGCTGGCTATTGGAGCTACCTTGGCAGGCAGCTGCAGCTCTAGCCCGAGCTATAGATGCTGCTCTCAGTCGATAGCTATTCAAAATATTTCACTGTTTGCCTGGCTCTGAGCTCCGTTTGGCTGATGCCATTGGCTCGATGTTTGCAATTTTCTTGCGCATTTATTTGCATTTAATATTTGTTTGTTTGTTTGTTTGTGCATAACGGCAAAAAGTGTTTTCCACAGGAAAAGGCAAAAGGAACTCGCCTTTGTCTCTCTCTCTCGCTCTCAGCGAGCTGTTTGTTTTAAGTGAATAATGCAAATTTTATGCTCTTATATAAACGCAAAACTTTTGCACATGAACATGAAAATATGTGTGTAGTACACACACACACACACACACACACACACACACACACACACACACACATAGTGGCATGCAAACTTTTATTGTGGGTTAAAATGAACTTCCGCTAGCTGCAGCCGGAAGTTCATAATTTCAGCTGATTTGCGAAAACTTTTTGCCAGTCTCGCATGCATTTTTCGTTTTCTTTTTCTTTATTTTCATTTGGAGCTGTTTAAAGGCGATTTGCTTGGCGCTGTTGACTGTTGACAAAGACATTTCGCTGGCCAATTGTGAGTGGCACGCAACAGCAAACACAGCCATTTGATTTGTTTACCCAAAGGACAGACGCGCAGTGACCAAAAGGCGTAGGTACACAGTCGTATCTCCTAGATACACAAAAACTGAATACCATGCCTCTGCCTCTGCCTCTGGCTCTGGCTCTGGCTCAGACATGGGCCCTTTGCACTCCTGACTGCCTGCGCGTTTTTGGTGCACATGTGTTTGCCAAATGTTTGCCACGGCATGTGAAAAATCTACCCAAGTCCGATACGAATGTGCTCCGTCTCCCTGCCCCTGTGTGTGGAGAGGTGTGATCCGAAAATGGAATCGCTGCTCGGCGTGGCACAGCCAAGGCAAACGGAAATCAAATGCAGACATAGCACCGAATGCACCCTTGCTGCCCGACACATCCTTTGCGCCCGTATCGCACATTTTCTACATTTTTATTTTAGGTAAAAATTTCACACATTTTGTTTATGCGGCCGCCTGCCGTGCGCGCCTGTCCAAAAGGCGTTATCGGCGCTACCGCCGACAATGCCGACGCGCTAAGAGCTCAGCTTAGAGTTATGAATGAAACTGTGCGACGCCCAAATAGGTACAAAGACTTTAAACATACCTGAAAGAGCGTGCCAGGGCGAAAGGTCTAATGCCTTGCTTTATATTGCTGAGCAGTCTCCAATGAACTTTGACCTGCTATATGAGTTGACTGCAAGCCCTGCGAGGTGTTCAGAGTTGAGCTTAGAGTTATGAATGAAAATGTACGAATTGCCTTTAAAAACAAAGACTTGGCAAGTTGCTGAAAGAGCAACAAACTCTCAGCTTTGCTGAGGTATGAACCGGTATGCACGAGCCTGAACAGCCAATCTGCATTCGTCAGCCTCTGGGCTCTGCTTTGGACCTAGGCACTCTCCCATATGGGATTGCATGGAAAAGCTCATTAACATGACGATCAAGCCAATCTGCATGCTCTGTGCAGTTGCAATCACTCAAACTGTCTGAAGCGCACACATTTGACCCAGTGCGAAAAGCGCTTCCCGTTGGCGGGGCAAAGTCCAGGCGGGGCTTTGGCAGTTCGCATTTATTAGACATGGGGCTCGGAAAAGTGTTGTGCATATCATTTGTCTTCATCAGAAGAACTGTTGATAATATCATTGAAGAGGCGATGCACACATATTTTTGGCGCCAGCAAATGCATTAAACTGCAATGCTCAAGAAGAGGAGGAGGGGCTGCGGGGGAGGCGGCGGCGGCAGCTGCCAAGTGGCGCCTATTATAAGTTAAACAATTAAAATTATATGGCAAATGTGACAAGTGGCTGGCGCATACCTCAATTAGCATTTGAAGAGCCCAATGACGGACGGACGGACGGACGGACGGAGAGGCCGCACGGACAGCCAAGAGCGGAATGTAATAGAACTACTACCACCTCCAACCGCAACCCTCTCAATGATTAACGTCTAATTACAACAGTGACTAAAGCGCTGAACGTCTATTTTTAGCTAAATGACGACATGGCCGTCATTACCCCTGGAGATTGTCAATTAAAGCGGCTCGGCCGGCAGGACATTGACTTCGGCAGCGAGTGCATGTGAAGTGCCAGCCAAGTGTCGTGCGGAATGTGCACTGAGCGACAAAATTACACAACAGTCAATTAAAATTAATAACTTTTGCAAATACAACAACAACAACAAGAGCAGCAGCAAAAAATCGAGTAACAACTTTACGGTCGGGCAGTGGCGACTGCAGGATACTCTATGATATACCAAAAATATAATAATTTAATAAAAATAATTTATATAACAAATTTAATTCAATTTCAATAGCTTCACATAGTTTGTAAAGCAGATGAAGATCCATAAGATTTCCCTATCTATCGAGTATTCGTCTTTAAGACTGCTGAAATGATGCGTATTTAGTAGATATTTCTCTCAACTTATCAATCATCCCCACAAACAGACAGCAAAAGCTCTAGCACTCAAACCTAATACGCCCTTTTCACTTGGTCAAAGAGTGTATAAACGTCTGTATCTGTGTGTGTGTGCGTGCTTCACATGTGTCAGCTGAGCGAGGCACAACGAAAATGTATCCGACAGATACGCGAAAAACGGCCGCTCTGAGCTGCGCTTGAGGCACGCACACGCGCTTTTCGCTTAAAAACCATTTCAAGTTGAGCTCTTTTCGCTCTCCTTTTTTATTAATTTTTAGCAGCCGCATTTTATGAACTGCTGCAGCGGCACAATGTGTGCATGTTCGACTGGTGCAGCAAAAAATGTTGCAGCCAGCGAGCAGCATGCGGCAAGCTCGTTGGCATTGAGCGCTTTATTAGTTGCCAGCCAAATGGAAATGTGAAAGAAATGATGAATCAATCTTTGAGCGATTATTGCTCAATTAGAAGGCGACTCAGAGAGCAATGATGAAACGGATATATTAAAAAATTATGGGATTTGCGATGGATGCAGAACAAAGAAAGGGAAAATATAAGGAAATTAATTAAGATATTGAAATTAAAGAATATATTTTTATATTTTAAATATAAAACTAAATTACTTAATATTTAGATTTATTTTAAACAGCATAAAAACTATTTAAATTTAATAAAAATAAAAATAACAATATATGGATATTCTGTTATTTTACTGGAGTTCTTTGAGTCTTAGAAAATCCATTTTACTATGTATATACTTTATATATATTAATAATTTTATATTTATTTTATTTATATAAATAATATATATATATATATATATATATATATATATATATATATATATATATAAATAAAATGAATTTAGATATTGAAATTAAAGAATATATTATTATATTTTCAATATAAAACTAAATTACTTAATATTTAAATTTATTTTAAACAGCATAAAAACTATTTAAATTTAATAAAAAATATGTATATAAAATAATATACATTATATGCATATATCTGTTATTTTACTGGAGTTCTTTGAGTCTTAGAAAATCCATTTTATTATTTATATACTTTATATATTAATAATTTTATATTTATTTTATTATTTATATAAATATTAATTTATTCAAAAGTTATATTTCCTTTCTGTTCATAATAAATTGTATGCTTAATAACTATATACTTTATTATAGATATAATATTATTTTTCATATTATGCCCAACGATTCTCTCTCTGAGCTGCCTTGCATATCCTTGCTGAAACACAGTTCACTAAACTTTGTTGGATTAAATAAAGCTTCATCTTGAGTCCGTCTACTTCTGCTATAATACATTTACAATTTGCGACCCTCACTATGCAACACTATCATAAGCCAGTGCCACAGAGACTGCCTCATGCTGCAAAGCCGTGCGCTTCATTAAGCACAAGCCGCATTATTCACACCTTGGGCTGCCAAGCGACGACGACTAAGAACATTATGGAAACCAAACAGAAAAAAAGAGGAATACGAATTATATGGAACAGGAGAAACGCTTTTGGGAACGTGGCCCGCATGCAACAACTGTGGCACAGGCTTCGCCCGCTCTGAGCTCGGGGCTGATTGTCAGCGGAATTTTAGCCCGGCTCGCCTTTCAATCAATTAATCTAATTTAAATTTTCTTTTGTCGTGCTGCTTTTTTTCTACATTTTTGTTCGCTTCTTTAGCCACCACCGTTAAACAGGTTTATAGCACTCTGTTGTGGCTCAGGAGATTTTTTGCATCATCATCAGCGGCAGGAGCAAATCGCGCCAGGTTGCAGCCGGTGTTGGGTATCATTAGCAGTTCGTCATTGAGGGTAGATTCTACATCCCTTTACGCTACTTTTAATTTTTTCTGTTCTTTGAGCACTGCGAGTATGTAAATCCGTTCACAAAGGAAGGCAACAAACTTCAAATGCAATTCAGCTGCGCGTCGCAGCAGCTTAAACGCCGCAAACGTCGGTGAAGTTGGCAAAAAGGCAGCGGAAATGCGCTTTAAATGCCATTTGGTGTAGCCAAAGTGCAATGAGCCATTTCCGACTGGCTGAAGCTAACAAAAAGATGCGCAAAAACACCTAAAAAGAGGAAACTACAACACGAATGTTGAGCAAACCACAGACACGACTGCAGACATTGAGCTGCAGCAGGGAAAAAACGAGCGCACCTAAAAAATAACAGCGCAGACAGGGCCCAGCTGCTAGCCAACCAATATGGCCAAAACTGACAGGGCCCACACGCGCACACACACATGTGGCAACAGGAGGAGCAGGTGTACAAAAAGAGCAGAGGAAAGCGGCCATCGAAGGGCCGTGAGCCATGCCAAAAACAGAAGCTGGCTTAAAAGGGTTTTTTCTGGCACGGATTTGTTGCACTTCTGCCCCAGGTTCAGCTGGCCTTGCCACTTGACTTCTTGCGCCGGCTTATGGGATTTGCCACACCTTTGATCATGTTGCAGCCCAGCTCATAACTCATAAGGCGCAGAGCGCAGCCGGCCCATCAATCAAATCAATCAAAATCGTGCAGCGTGCCGGCTACAAATGTACATTAATGCCATTGAATTCACCTCAATGAGCTGCTGCTGCCGCTGCTCAGCCAACCCGCCGCCCCCTAGTCGCAGTCAGCCTCAGCTGAACAATTGAACAATTGGAAAAGAACTTGAGTATAACAGAAGGATTAATGCTGGTAACGCGGGCATGTGCCGTGCTCCTGATCCCGTTGCCCTCCCATCCCTGCCCGTCGAATTGCCTCTGGCTGGGCTCGAAAGGTGTCGCGCTTCGAACTCCCCGTGTCGCTTTGCAACCCTAAATTGCATTTTGTGCTCATCTCGCTCGTGCCCTGATCAGCACTTTTCATTATGCTAAAACCGTAAATGAAGAGGGTTGCCCCGTGCCCCAGGTAAAGCAAGATGCGCCAGCCGAACTGAGGTGAGCTGCGAGCAGAGTGCGTGACAGATTGCCGAGCAGCAAAATGCTGACAGACGGCGCTGAATGCGGGACGAAACAATCAGTGGGCACTGTACGGGAGGGGAGGGAAGGGGAGGGGAGTGGAGGAGGCTTTAACATTTTGTATAGGCAAACTAGTCGAGGAACTGCCTCTCTCTCTCTCTCTCTCCCTCTCTCGCTCTAGCTGCAGCGTGCCAATTGGCAATGCTGTCGACCAAAAGTCATTGCATACTTTGCGGCAACTTCCGGCTCTTTGGCCAGTTTCCTGTTGCCAACAGTGGGCATTTACCTTCTGCAAAAGCGACTCGTGCCACACACACTCACACAACAACAACAACAACAGCTGCTGGAATAACACGGCATTCGTTGAGCTATTTATTTATCCTGTATATCTGGCAAAACAGCAAGCAGCCTCACGTGCACACACAGAGTTATCTGGCTCTTCACAGCGCGCTGCAGACACACGCATACCCTAGCGCAGGTCCTTTTGTCCCTTTTACTCCATTTGCATATGGTAATCAAAAGATAAACTATCGTTAAGCATTCGCTCAATGAATTTTAATATGAATGTGCTCTGCAAAGATCTTTCGATATTTTCTATATATGAATTTGCTATAGAAACTATCGTTTGATGTGATTTAAGATATTCTTAATTTAGTCTATATAATATATAATAATATATAGTCTATATAATATATAATTATCGTTGGATTTCTGTTCTTGAGAAACACCTTTTCCAAAGATCTTCATATGCTAAAGAAACTATCGTTAAGCATCGTTGCTGCACAATGCTCATCTATGTTTTTTTCCATGTCTATTAATCTATGTAGATTATAACAATGCATATTTCTGATAAAAAAAAAACCTATTCCAAAAATTAGTATACAATATCTTTATCTATATACCCATACAATATGGAACAACTATATACAATATCCATACTACTATAGAGTATCAGTTCTTTACAGTATCAAACGATAGTTTTTGATCCATTATCATATTGTATTCAAGATTTATTGTATAGTAGTGTGGATATTGTGTATAGTAGTTCCATATATATATATTATAGTTTATATATAATATTCAACCTAATCCTCATATATTTGTTATATAATCCTGCACATAAACTATTCCCTAAGCTCCTCAGCTCGCTTGTTTAAAGTATTGTACAGCTGCTGCCTTATATAGTACATTATGTTATATGATATATGCGTAGTCCATGCTCAAGGCAATAACCTACAGATGAACTCCTCTCTGACCGATAAAAGATCCGACGTTACGATATACAAATCTACTTTAGCAAGAGAACCGTAAGTTCGGTGCATGGAACAAACAGATTTTTTCCACTTTCCATTTGGACGGCGCTGGAGTGAAGGGCGACTCGAAAGGTGGACAGCAGCGCATTTCAGTGGCTGTTTTTCAGCGTTAATCATTAAATCTCTGCTAACACACACACACACGCATACACGCACTCTCAAAGGCACACGTGTGTGTATGCCAAAAGTCGATAAAGGTGCTGGGCATTTGGCTTTGTATTGTTTTTGTTGCGGCTGCTGGCATCGCGAGGGTGAGAGAGATGCAGAGAGGGCGGGTGAAAGCCCTTGTGAAGGTGTAACTGTAAAAGCTACCCCCAATAAGTGCTGCCGCAGCCTTAGACACGTGATACGCAATTTCGCAATAATTTTGCCCAAAATCACAAAATAGCAACAACAACAAAGGGAAGAATCAGCAGGAGCAACAAAAAATGCTATTTGAAAGACCTTAATGAGTAAACGTGGCGGCTGCGATGACGCACATGTTGTCGCCAGTTGTCCTTGACGCCGCCCCGTTACTGTTGTTGATGATGATGATGATGATGTTGCTGATGATGCTGATTACTTACAACAAACAGCAGCAGCAGCAGCCGTAGCTGCCGTAGCTGCAGGCGCTTGTTGTTGGCTCAAATGAGGGCTGCAACCCCCACCCAAGCGATATGCAGGGATATCAGCAACGGTGCATGATCCCTGGATTGAGGTGAAACGAAAAAAATAATGCAAAAGGTGCGTCGCACATGTGACTGCAAAACCGAACCGAACCGAACCACCACCACCAGCAGCAGCCCGCCTGAAACTTGTTTTATATTTCTTTTCGCATCGCTTTGATTTTGCTGCTCGATTGCTCAGCGCTCAACGCTCAATGCTGAATGAACGAGTCAGCGTCCCTCGCCGCTCGTCCTTCGTCCTGCTGCATCCTGTGGTAGGTCGCGTGCCGCAATCTCGTTTTTTATTGTGCTTTTTGGATGCGCGCGCGTTCATTTGCTTATTTGTTTGTTCACTTGGTGCGCGGCTGCCGCATCAAGGTAAACTTTACCCACCCCGCTCCGTGCTGCTTCGTCCTTTTTTTCGCTCCTTGCCTTTTTCGCCGTATTATTATTATTGTTTTTATTTCTTGTTTTTGTTGTGCGCGCCGCCAGCGAAATGGGATTTATTATTATTTTTTATACTTTAAATATTGTTTCAATAAAGGCAGACAATTTCATTTTTTATCAGCCTGGCGTGTCCTGGCGTGTCCTGGCGTATCCTCCGCAATTGGCTTTGCACTCCTCTTAGCCCTTTCCTATCTGGCGCAACCTTTTAGCGGCTAAAGTTACACCAATCGCGCCAACTAAACTCAAGTATCTATTTGCCCAGCTGCGATTCACGTTCAAGTAAATGTATCTGTATCTATTTCTATTGCATTCAGCGGAGCTAGAGATGACACTTCGTGACACGACTTGAATATGACTCAAAGAAAATCAATTAAAATATATGAAATTGTGAATGATTATTGACAACAAATATTTTATATTATATATTTATATATTTTACTCAACTAGAGATGAGACTTTGTGACACGAATATGGTATAAAAAAAATAGAAAATAAGCTATTGATATATCAATTTTTACCAATTTAAATATAACTTTATCATACTCAAATTTCATTTATTCGCGACACGACTTAAGGATTGCCTAAAAGTCCAAAATTTATATCGTATATATCTTGAAATTCAGAATACCCCAAGAACTGTTAATGATCAAAATTTAATATGAATATATAGACAAAAATATATAAAAGAGTAAGCCTTCAGGAAAAGAACAATTATAATAATCTGAAAAATCTATAATATATAATTATATAATTCTCATTAATTTTTATTCAATTAATTTTCAAATACATATATCTAAAATAAATAATCTACATGGATCATGCCACAATAACAAGTCTCCTCTCTAATCTCTCTATATATCGTCTCCCTCTAGTCTCGTGCTTTGTAGCTTCTGAGCCCAATCCCATCTCCAATAGGAATTGCTTCTGTCAGGGCAAACAGTTTTTGCGTAAAATAAACAGCGGCATCAAAATATTAAATTACCAAACGAAATTTTTAGAGTGCTATGAAAACGGTAAACTACTTACAACACGAATATACTCCCAAATACATAGGGCCTTACGTTTATGAGGGCAGTTTGTGATGCGCTCGCGCTCCCTTTACGGCAATGCAGGTAAAACCGTTACGAACGAAAACCGCAAATCAATGTGTGCCTTAAAATCGAGCACAGCGCAAAGCACGTGCCTCTGAGAGAGAGAGAGAGAGAGAGTTGAAGCGAGCGTTAAAGGGATAATGTGAATGCCAATGACGCGCTATCGCTCTCGCTCACTCTCTCTCAGTGCTCGTTGTTATGCTTCAGCAGAGCGAGCGAGCGAGAGGGAGAGAGAGCGGAACAAGGATATTGTGCGTGCCATTCAAATGCTGTTTACCGTTGTCCTCGCTGTCAAGTCTTTGTTATTTCAGAGATCGATGTAAAGTCAACAATTGACAGTTATGAAAACAGATGACAATAATGATGATTCGCTTATTGTCGTTACTCTTTATTGTTGTTTCTGCGCCTTCTCAATGCCGCGGCACGCGTCCAAAATGCTTTTGCAGACCACGTTAAGGGCAGAGCGTTGAACCTGACTCAACTCCTTCACAGCTTCACAGTTTCAGAGGCAGCGCTCAGCCAAATCTTCCCACACTGCAGCCACAAATGCACTTGACTGTCCCGCCCGATCGCAATGCCCCCCACTACCCCACACCCGCCCCCGCCAAATGTGTATTAGAAACAAAAATTTGACATTTGCCTGCACTTAACTGTCACATAAAGTGTTAAATGAAATGAGCAGAAGCAGCCACAAAAACGCGTCGCGCCGACTGCAGCAACACTTGAGATTGACTGCGACCCCAATTGTAAACCACCAAGCACCACCACCACTAACCCACACACACACACACACTCGCAGCGAGTCCACTCCACTAGCATACCATTTAGAACGCCAAGTATTTATGCTGTCATTACATTTCGGCTCGGTTCGGTTTCGGGTTGTACGCAATACCCTGGAAACTAAAGTTGAGTGAGAGGGTATTAGCAATGTGAAGATATTAAAGGAGATGACGTTTTTCTAGTATTTTATTATTATACATAAAGATCTAGAAATCATATCTATAGGCTTTTATATGCGTAACAGATGCGAGAGATTGAGGAAGCGCTGCATACAGATGGGGAGAGGCATAATGCTAAATGAAGTCAACTACTCTGAAATATATATATATTTTTTATATTCTCGTTTCTTTTGTATCTCTTTTTAACTGTTGCATACTATTAACATAAAAACAACATACCCAAACACGAAATTTCAATGAGTATGTACCGACATATATATAAATAATTTATAAATTATTTATATAAACTTTCTTAATTATTTCAATTTACCTTAAAAACTAATTACAGCGCATCGAGTAGTCGTGCATACTCGCCTAGACCAAGCTGACTTCTTTTCTTGTTGCTTAAATGCCGCGCTAAAGTTTACTGCTAATTAAAAATTGTAGAAACGAGAAACATGCATGCAATTCAACACCCCGAAATCCGAACGCCCGCAATTGAAAATGCTGAGATGAAGATATATATAATATATACATATATATCGCACATATATATACCGCCTGGTACTCGTAATGTGTGAGCCCTTATGCTGGGGTCACCTCTTCGAAAAGGATTGGAATTGTTTTTCCCACCAAAATGTTGATCGAAGCCCCTGCGAGTGCCAGATCGTTGGGTCGTAGATGGAGGGGTATGGGGGTAGGGGGTTGTTGTGAGAGCTGCTCACTTTTAGGTTATCCGTAATTATAAAGTGAAATAAATTGATTGCTTAACGGCAAAGTTAATGACAGCTAGCGTCGGCTTCCTTCCCAGCAACGCGATGACGTCAGCGAGCAGCAAATTGTATTGAAGTACGAGAAACACTCGCATTATCGCACTTTTATGTGGGACCCGCAGCAGCTGACGACGGCGACGGCGACGACGCCGTCTCATTTGGCACGGCATGAAACTGCAATTGCAATTGAAATTGCATTGAGCACACATCGATCGACAAATCCAATTTAAATTAAGAACACTCAGCATTGTAGGTACCCAAAACAAAGCCAAGTGGGTCTGTGGGACTGCGAAGTCATTCTCACGGTGCTCTCGAGTGCCCACTGTAGTGGGCAGTGGGTGTGCCACTCTGCCTGGGAACTAAGTACGCATGCTAATGCGGGACAACCCAGCCACCAAGAGAGTTAACTGCCATCTGCATAGAGGTAGGGGGGTTTTACTTTTAGCTAACATGATTGTAACAGAACAATAACAAAATCTGTAAAATACCAACCACACTCAAATGGGAAGTTAAGTAAGGAAAACCCCTTAAATAAGTCACATTGTTTATGCAATCAGCTTCTTTGAAGGCGTGTGCTTTTTATAGATAACACGCGGAACTTTCGCATTGCTCAATTTGTTTGTGTTTAAGATATTGTGAATAATATGATATTTAGAAAGAATTTTTTGTGTTAAGATAAGCACAATTTAATTCCGAGTATAGTGTGAAGAATCTTTTCAAGTTCTCCGAAAAATATATTGTTTATATTATTGTTTATATTATTATTAATTATATATGTAAACAAAATTCTGATTATACAAAATTTTTAATATTTAAAATATGTACTAAAAATGAAAGTAAAAAATAAAAGTATAAAGCAATGCACAAAATATTGTCTGCAAATTGATTTCTTAGAGAATGGAATATTACTTTTATTTGTATTTAATTTTTAGAGCTATTTATCAAAACAATTACAATTTTTAGTATTTTGATTTGATTTAATTTTTTTACATTTTTAAATTATTTATAATTAAAAATATGCAATTATACACTTTGTTTATTAGAGCTTAAAGTTTTTCAATTTATCTACAATTTTTTATTTATAAAATTGTTTTATATATTTTATATCATTTATATAAAATATTAAAATTTATAAAATATTTTTATATATTGCATATTATAATAATAATATAACAAAAACAATATAAAAATATTTTTATAAACATTTTGTTATTATTAATGCATACATTATTTTATTTATTTTTAAGTATATTTATGAAATGGTTATATAAAATTGACTAAGAATGTAAGCCATTTGAAATGTTTCTCAATTTTTATATCAATATTCACATTTATGTGAAATTTAATTTGATTTAAAAAAAAATACAATATTATATACACATTATATTATTTAAATATATATTTTTTATTCGATCTTCGTTATTATTACTTTTATACAAGCTTCACAAAACCATTTCCCAATTGACCTTTTCAACCAAAAGTTTTGTTCGCTCATAATGAACGGTAAAAGCCATATTCTCCATTGGCATGCAATGGCCGCCTACAGTTGGCAGTCGGCAGCCAATGGGGCGGCAACAGGTGCAAAGCGACCAATGCCAAATGAGCAGAGCCAGCTGCACACCTAGCGCACAGCAAACACCTCGCTCATTAGCACACCCACGCGAGCGAGCGCACACACACACACACACACAGACATACATTCACTAAAGAGCGAGAACTAATTAACATACAAAGTGAATGCGGCGGGAGAAGCAACACGAAAAAAAAAATATATATATAAACCGCTAAACGGCCGCTCGCTTTGCTCACTCTCTTTTTTACTCGTTCTCGCGCGTCAACGTCAACGTTGCCGTCGACGCTGGCGTCAGCGTCGCCGTTGGCTTCAAGTGAGAAAATTATTGAAGCTCCACCTTTTTACACTCACACACACAGACTCAGCTGCGGTCGCCAGTGAGAAATTCATATGCTTAACTATGTGTCTATGTGTCTGTGTGAGTGTGAGTGTTAGGGGTGGGGGTAGGTAGAACACATGTTAACCGCATTAAAAATTAATGTACAAATTGTTTATTATGTTGTTGAGTTTGCTTTTTTCGCCGTCGGGCCCACACGCATGCATGTGTGTGTGTGCCTTTGCATATGTATGCATGCCTGTGTCGGTGTGTGTGTGTGTGTTTGTTGAGTTTTGATGACTTTTGACTACGCAATCATTGCAAACAACTTCAGGATTTATTTTGTATTTTTTTATATTTCGCCTTTGATTTCTTTGGCGGGCTTCAACTTGTTGATTGAGAGTCGAAAACCATTTTTTGTTCGTGAAGCATTTCTTCTGAATTTGTTGCCCAAGTGCCGTTGTTGTTGCTGTTGTTATTAGCATAGCTGCTGTGCGTGATGGACATTCTCAAGAACTTTTGCTTCTTGTCAACGTCAACAAAATGTCAAATGTGTTGCAATCGCCTGGCTGGGCAAATGATATCTTTAACCTGGAATTTCTAGCACACTCAAAGTTGCACATCAAGAAATAGAAAATGTTAAGTGCAAATGATTTTTAATGATAAGTCAAACATGGCTGTTTTCTTAGAAAAGCAGCTTTTGTGTAATCGAAATCAAAGAAATTGTTATCAAAATAGTCCCTTTGATCTAATAACTGAATTATTTCCACACATATCTCAAGTCGATTCAGCTATGTTAAGTTTAACATTTTCCCCTGACTCGAATATCGTAACGTAACAGCATACGATAAAGCGAACAGCGGCTGGCCTTAACAGTAACAGTAACAGAGCCCAAGCACTGATTCGCTCTCTCCAATTGGAGAGCGTCGCACCACCACACACACACACACACACACCAGTGCAAAGTGAATGGGGGGCGGGGGTGTATTGTCATATCACCTCGGCAGCGCGCTGCTGCCACGCACACAGCCAAAGACACACACTATCAACAAACGGTGCACCGTTACACGTTGTCGTCGCTCTGTTATATGGCCGCTGCCTGTTATTGGTGTATGGGTGACTGACACACACACACACACGCACACAGCAGCGTTAAACTACCACATAATAAATGTGCTCGCTGCTCTCTCGCTCAGTTGCTCTTGCCCTCGGCTGTTCGCTCTCGCTGTGTGCCGAGCACAAAAATATATTGAAGCACCCTTACACACACAGACACACGCGCGCACACAGAGGCAGGCAGAGATGTTGTATCTGATGTTGAAGCAGAAGCTGAGGCAGGCCAACGTAGAAAACAGAAATCAACAGAAACCGTTAGTTGTATTCTAGACGTCGCGTCGGCCGCACACGCGCTGCTCCCCCACAGCGCTCAGAAGCCAACGCATTGGAAACACAATTGTAGAAATCGCCGAGTCGAAAAAGTATCTCAATCTGAACGCGCACCACATTCGAAATCCAAACACACCAATAGTGCCGCAAGCAAATCAGAAGAAACCAAAACATGTTTTCGATCGGAATATATAACAAATCATAAAAAGCTGCCCCAATGGCCGCGACACGCGAGTGCTTAAGCAAACGTCTCTAACCGAACCCAGATCCAAAACACTTGACGACAAAAGCCCCCATTGAACCAAAACCAAAACCAAAGCCAAAACACACACAAAACTTGTAGAACACATAAAGTGAAACAAAAGCAACAATAACAACAAAAAGCATTCCAATGTTGTCCTGTTTGGCGCCATCGTCTACACGTTTTGGCCAAGAGGATAACATTATACAGCAGAGCATGCCATCGTCCACAGCCTTCTCCATGCAGTGTAAGTCAAAGCCACAATTCCAGAGATCAAAAAATCATTTTAGAATCTTGCGATGAGTCATCAATTGTCTAGAAATTCATTTTGCATTATCAGCGCAATGCAATTGAACTTTGTCTGAGTGTGTGAGCTGTGTGTGTGTGTGTGTGTGTTTCAATTCATTCAACTTTTGCAAAACGCGCCAAAAGCCAATCAAATCTATGCCAAGCGCTGCTCAGTGTCAATGTCAAAACATTTCCAGTTAAACGCCGCCATTTTTCAGCAACTGTGTGGTCCCCCAAACAGAAATTCACCTTAAACGAGTAAGCGACACAGCAAAAAACAACTAAATAACAATAAAACAGAGAGCGAAAGAGTGAGAGGGAGAGGGAGAGGGAGAGAGAGTGAGCGATCGAGTCGTGGCATCGAATTTCCCTTCGCTTTGCCTCCTACGCAAAGCAGCTCAGGCAAGCACTTGGCTCAGCTCTTCGACTCGATCGTCGCTCGATCGCTCCTTCAGCACAGTCGACCGACCACAAGCGAAGCGCTGGCAATGCAGGCTCTGTTTAATCACCTCCCAGCTACAGTCTTGAAAATAAACACCTATGAACGAAACACACACACACACACGAGGCATGAAAAAAAGGTTTCAGCTCGAAAATATTGAATTGTTATGCAGAACTCGAAATGCTCTTATCGATTCAAGGCTGAGCATCAGCATCAGCAATGAAAACGAATTGAATTTATTTATTTTTTTTTTTTTTTCATCAGAAATATTATTATTATTGTTGTTATATATTTTTTATACTTTTATGGTTCAATGAATTGGAGGAAATGAATACTGAAAGTCTTGAATAGAGTTGAAAAGGAAACTTATTGCATTGATATTATTATTAGTATTAGTACTAGTATTATGGTATGGTATTGGTACAGGTATTGGTATGGGTATTAGTATTGGTATTGGCATTGGTATTGGTATTGGTATTGGTATAGGTATTAGTATTGGTATTGGTATTGGTATTATTATTATTTTTATTAGTATTAATATTATTATTAATAGTATTAATATTAGTTTTAGTAAAGCTCCTGTAGATTAACTATTTAGGAAATGTATAACGAAACAATTTAACAGTATTTGGGAGCGTGTAGTAACTAATCAAAAAAGATCCAAGTATTAGTAATATATATTTTTATTAATATACATATATCATTAATAGCACAAATTTATCAAGTTTATTTCGATTCAAAGCGTAATAGCATATTCATTCAACTTTTAATAGAACTGAAAGGAACGATATGTGCAGCTAATAGAACGTTCTTGTTACAAATATTATATTAATTCATTTACCTAATAGTAGAAACTACAGTTACATAGCTTTAAACTAACTCTTGACTCAAAGGACTGCTATAAGACATGAAAAGAAAACTGTACATCTTAAATATTTTTATATAGATTTTATGAGTTTTTTAGTAAATTTTAAAAAATTATTTAAAATTCAAAGAATTTATGCTGATTCTACGCTACAAATTCTAGATGGCTGAATTATTTCATGTACATGTAAACTATGTTATATTCTATGTTAATTCTATGTTAGCTTTATGTTATATATTATAAATATTTATATACAAAATTGTTTTTCAACTGCATGTTTGATGTATTAAAGAAAAACAATTTATTTTTGTATATTTATATTAAATATAATATATAATTATTAAACAAACACTTTTAATGTTGATTATTTGTTTAACGAAATTAAGCTTGAATTTAAACTTTTATTATTAATTATATTTCTTATACTCATACTCCAATCACATAGCGCATTTCGAGTACTTTTAAAATTATTTTAAATTTTTATTAATTTAAAGTTTCGCAGCTCAGGTTGCATTTACCTTTGCGATTCGAATTATTTTTCGCTTTTCTTTGCTTGAAAAAGAAAACAGAGGAAAGACGTCGAAAGCCTTTTGTATATCGTACGATTTCAGCGGCGACCAATTGCAAACGCATTCGAATTTGATTTGTTGGCAGCCGTTGGCAGCGCGTTGCCTTGGCCGAGCGTAAGATGCGATTAGCCGTTGTAGGTGGGCAGAGGCAGGTGGTGCGGCAGGTAGGCAGCTAACCGCGCAATGGCTGAGAGTCAAGTGCTGGCGCCTCCTACAACGTCAACATCACCACCATTCAAGCAAACACACACACAGAGAACGCAGCACACACACCTGTGTGTGACATGCGCACGCGAACAGGTAGAACACGTCGAACTGTCTCCGTCTCCGTTCCACTTGTTGGAAACCCTGTTAAACCTGTTCGAGCTGCGGCTGGGCAAATGGCAGCTGTTGGTTCCATTGATTGATTGTGGTTGCGCTATGGGAATTTCCCATTCTCAAGTTTTCCATTTCGGTTCTTCGGTTCCTCAAATCGAATCGGATTGACCAAACAGCCAATCCAAGTGTAAACAAAACATAAAACTGTCAGTGGGCGAAGCTCATCAACGCCCCGACTAAAGTGAAGGTGTTAACAAATGCACCGCAGCTAGGAGAATTCATTTAAAATAGCTTCGATTTTATTTTGGAAACGGAAAATGGGAAAAGGGAAATGAGAAATGGAAGTGGAAACTGGAAAGCGCGCTACGAAAATGAGCTACAAATTTATGGCGCAATTTCATTATAACCACTGCCCACGTTCTGGTCCCACGACTCACGTCTGTGTCTGGGTGCCCGTCTAAACATTCACATTCATATTCACACTCACATTCACACTCACACTCACTTTCACATGTGAATTCACATTTCAAAGCTGTGACAATTAATAAGCAGCGCTAAACATACGGATTAATTGCACATGTTCGCCGTGGAGGGCAAGGGAAAGGGAATCACTGCATAGCAAATAGCTAGAACGAGGGCAGTTTCTTAACTTGCCAGCTATTGCTATGATTTATTAGCTATCTGTAAGTGCAAAGACTTTGGTATTTACTATGATTGATTTCAAGTTAAGGTATTTCAAGAATCTATAGAAAGATCGAATTTTTTAGAGGATTCCTGGTGTTATTATCCTTAAGTACTGAAAAGTTGTATATGAAAAGCTCCGAAATGTATATGAATATACATATATTACTATGGCTTCTATTTTAGCTATATATATATATATATACTCTAACTATATATCTTATATCACTCCTTAACTATTTTCATATTTTATTATGTTTCCTTTGAATATTGTCAATACACTGAAATAATTTATATAGAAATTTTTATAGCACTATAAAATTTAATATTATAATAGAGGCGAGATTTAAGTAGCGACTCTCGGCGGCCCGTGCGCCAGGCCAAACAATAAATTATAATTTATGGGCATTTAAGTAGCGGCCCCTGCGTTTCTTTCCGTGTAAAGTGGGCAGTTGTAGGTGGCAGGCGGCTAAAAGCCAACAGAAATGAGCGCAGCTAATCGATCGATCAGGCACAGGTTGCCCCACATATCAGAACTACGCACGACTATGGAAGATACAGCTACAAAGATACAGATACAAATGTATCTTCTTCGCTGGCGACGCGTCTTTTTTTCCGGTTGTTTGTTGTTTGTCTGGGCCGCCTTTTGATGTCACTGGGCAGCTGCGGCCGCGATGTGTATTAATCGCTGCTACATTGAAAACGCTGTTCACTGCTCGCTGCTCGCCTGCCTTCGGCCCGCTGCCCGCTGCCCTCTGCGTGAAACTCGTTTGGTTTGTGGGGCGTGTGTTTGTCGCGTTTCGAAATTGCTCCAAAATGTCATAAATCAAAAATTTTGTTAGCCCAAAACACCAGAGCTAAAAACCTGTCTGTCTCCGTGTTATCACCTACACACAAATTATGTATTTGGTAACGCCCCCTTCCGTCGCCGCCCCCGGCCAACCGCCGCTACCTGGCATTCAGTCTGCCTCGTGCAACAGTAAATCAATGCTGAAAGCTTTGCTAATTTCCTGACGTCCAGGTTTATGCTCGCATATATGTTATATGAACACGATGTTGTTTTTGTTTATGGAAATTGTTGCTTGTTAATAATATTATGATTATATTTGATTTACTTTTAAGTTGACAGAATGCTTTGGTGTGTTCCCATAGTTGCTTGCGCAATACGATATAATAGTCCTTCTCTTTGTTTACTTACTTCTGTAAACTATCGATAATCGATATATGTGTTATCGCTAACACAATTTCCAGTTGTATTCTGTGACCAAAGTAAAATCAAAGTAAAATCAATTGAAATTGTATTCAAAAATTAGCTGTAATATCAGACATATTGACCGAGTTATCGATAAATTATCGATTTGTTTAATTTTTACATTAAATCAAATTCTAGAAGCTTATTTGATTATTTTTTCAATTAGGAATCCAGAGTCAAAAATTAGCTATAATGTCAGACATATTGACCGAGATATCGATAAATTATCGATTTGTTTAATTTTTAACAATTTTCACATGAAATCAAATTTTAGAAGCTTATTTGATTATTTTTTCAATTAGGAATTCCAGAGTCAGCATTTTTTCGACTCGCATTCATATTTATCAATTTATCGATCAAGCCATGTCTTATATAACATATATCGATTGCAGTTTCTATGACTTTTACATATTTTATATTTGAGTTCTCAAGGCCCTGAGCTGTTTGTAGTACGCATACCCACGCTTATCGATTTATCGACTTACCTATCGATGCCCACCTAATTTCATTATTATCGATTGCCATAGCCTCGTCGCATGCTTCGTGCTTGTTCAGCATTTACTTTTCTGTTCGCTTCTTTTTCATTAAGCAAATCCTTGGGGCATATTTTCAACACATACTCTGGACAATGCTGGCTCGTATCATTTATCTAGGCAGACGCTCGACTCGATTCGACTTGACTCGACTGGGCTTGCCACGCTGTTAATTAATCATTTTGGGATGTCAGTGAATGTCAGTTTTATATGCTGGTGCTGTCGGTGCTGCCATTTATATTCCAACCAGCCTCCTTCTAGGCTAGAGTCTCACGTTGACATACGCTCCTGGCTGCCAGCTCCTGTGCAGACCTGCGCCTGGTAATCGAAATTAAACAAACTTTCGCCCAACTATCTGCGACTCGCTGCCTGGCTGCAAAATGATTAATTTGAACAGGCGCAGTTAATGCCTCAAGACAACTTGTTTGCTTAAGCACAGACACTAGACTGATCGTATCTAAATAGATGTAGATGGCTCTCAGTGTGTGTGTGTGTGTGTGTGTGTGTGTTTGTCTAGCAACATTTTTGAGCAGCTGCCAAGTGCTGTTGCTCTGGCAAATACATTTTCTATACATTGCTTACGGTAAGCGCCTTTAAAAAGCTCAATTGAAGGACTTCGGGCACCATAAATCAATGGCCAAAAGGTACAGGATATTTACTTTGATATTGTGCAACTGCCACAGCTGCTGTTGCTGCAACCTGCCGCAGCTTTGTGCAAATTATTTGCCGCATTTTATTTTGTATTTTTTGCCAGGCAAAAATTGTTTGCCAATATTTTTTTTTGTGCCCATTGCTGTTGCCTTTGTGCACACAATTGAAACAAAGATAACTTTGAAACAGTTGTAAAGTGAAAATTGCACGGAATGCTGCACAGCCCCGGTCCCACCCCAGTTCCAGCTCCAGCTCCAGCTCCAGTCCCGCCCAGCGCCTCCGAAATGAAAAAAGCTGCCGAAAAAAATGCTCGTCGTTTTTTTGGTCTTACTTGCTTATTTATTTAATGCCAGCCACACGACGAGACAACAGCGCCCAAAAAGCACAAATAAAATAGATAAAAATAAAAAACAAATTTGGCGAAAAAAAAATATAAAAACAAAAATCGTGGTGCAAACAAAGCGAATGCGACCAACCCAAAAGGTGTAGCCAAAGGGCTTGCGAAATTGCAACAGCCACTGTGGCAGGTGGGGGGCTGGGCGCTGGGGGCGTGGCACAGCACTCATCTGCACAGAGCAGCACAGAGTGCTACGGCTGGCTGGAGTCGATATTCAAACAGCGCTTAACGGTTGCCAGGCACAATTTAACATGTAAACGATTTTTGTTAACTGCTCCCCGTTGCCAGAGCCGAAGAGGCGGAAGCGGGAGTGGGAGTGGGAGTGGGTGGAGGAGGAGGAGCGGGGCATTGGCTACACTCTGATTGCCGTTCAATTGCAATAAATTTCGCACAATTGCACAATAATTGTTAAAAGTTGAAAACAAACAAAAAATAGTGCGAGGAAAATAAACAAAAAAAGAGAAATCAGAAAACAAAAGCAAAAATGAAAATGAAAACAAATATTAAATGCATCGATACATTCCATTTGACTTTTATGCGCTGCACAGTACACAAAATTTATTATGCTCGCATATTTCAATTAGCCCACAAATTGAATAACAATTAATTTGCTCAAAGCCAATGGAATTATGAATAAACTCAGATATTAGCTGAAGGTGTTAGAAATATATTAAATTAGTAAATTGATATTAGGTTCGTTATTTAATTAGACTCGAATCAATTAAAGAGCTAAAATACAATTTTATAATATTTTTTTAACAATTCTTTATTTATTTTAAATGGTATATATATATATACATATATTATTTAAATATTAATATTCAAGCATATTTATTAAAATTTAAAAAAAAAAATATATATATATATATTAAATTTTGTTTTTTTATATAAAAATAAATAACAAAATATTTTATATTATTCATTCAAAATTGCTTTTGAATTATTTAAAATATTTTTTTATTTTTTTTTTTTAATAAATTTATTTTATAAATTTAAAAATGTTTTTTTTTTTCAAATGTTTTTCTTTTATATATTTTATTTTTAGTTTTTAAAATTGAAGTTTTGTTATTAAATTTTTTACTATATATTTTTTTAAAGATCTCATATCAATGCTATGTATATATATTCAGGTATTTTTGAGTCCTTGGGTTATTGAATGACTGATTCATATATATCAGATATCAGATATAGTTGATCAATATTTATTTATTCGATTACAAAAGTCGAACTTTACTTTATGCCAATTGCTAATCTGAGCTGTCAGCCATTCGCTGCCAACTAAGCGCAGCTGTTGCAGCTATGCGCTTCCCCTGGAAGTTGGCATATGTGTATATATAGTATATATATATATATTGCTGCTGCTTTACATGGGCATATTTCGTTGGTGTAATTGCAAGCGAACGCCTACGCAGCGCGCAGACTTTTTCAAGGTAAATCACAAAAATAGAGTGCGGGCAGAGCACATATGCTGCGCGATCTGCGGCTGCCTGACGGAGGACACACACATGCCCAAGCAGCAGCAGCAGCAGGAGTCAGTGACGGACACGGCTCGGTTGGCTATTAAAATTTCACACTCAGCAAAGCAAATGCTACAAATAAAATAAACCTGGCAGTCAGCTGAAGCAGCAGCCTCAGCAGCCTCAGCAGCAGCAGCAGCTACTCGCAGTGCGCTGCACAAATAAATAAAAACCAAGTAAAGGGCAAAATGCGTTGGCTACGTTTTGGCATCTACTCCCTTTGCAGCGCGCGGGCGGCTATTTATAGCTGAAGACATAGCGACGACTGCAGCGACTCCAGCCAGGCACCACCTTTGGCATTGCCACGCAGCAGTTCTCTTACCTAAGCCACCTTTGTGCTCTCACACACACACGCATCTGCATGTCTGTGTACCTCTGCATGCACCTTTAAGTGCCCTATGCGAGTTCCAAATTTAGCACGCCTCGGCGATTATTGCTTGGCATCTGAGTCGGGGTCTTTTGCTTTTGGGCATATGTTTTTCATATGCGGCTCAAGTGGCACTTGAGAACGAACGGACAGTCGGGCCCGGAGACGATCAGCAGCGTTGCCAGACTGCTGTAAACTTTCGCACGGCATTGCTTTGGCCTCCAATCCGTTGCTCGCATTCCGTCATTGGAGCACTCGCACCTAAACAATTGTCGGCCGTTCCCAGCGGTGTACACTTACACGCCAATAAATAAATGAACTGAGGTGTCGCTTACATTACGCAATTAGCAGAGCTCCCACTCCCCCTCTGTGTCTATTGCCAGCTGCCATTTGCAGCTAATTTCATGCGAAATTTATTTAATAAATATGCTAAAAACGTGGCCGAGCTGCAAATGAGCTGCTGCAACGAGTTGTCTCTGTTTATAATTAAGTGCTAAAAATTTCATGTTTATTATTTGCGGGCAACGAAAAAAGTCAGCCAGGCGATTGTCATTGAAAGCGGCGCCACCTGTCGGCCATTTGTCTGCAACTGCGTCAGCGACAAAAATTAAACAATTAGAAATGTCTAAAGTAGCAACAAATTTCCTTACCTGAGCAAAGATAAAGAAAAAACCAACTCAGGCCAAAGAAAAAACGTATAAAAAATGTGTAGAAAATGTCATCGGTTTACATTTCGCCTGGCCCGGGGCGTGTTTGACAAGCGCCTGTCATTGAAATATTAAAAACACTTTAAAAACTGACAGCCAAATGAGCATGAGAAATGTTCCATCAAGAGGCGAGCGCTGCGGCGCAGGTAAGAGCTGTCCGCCAGCAACCGCCGGCCATAAATTAGGCGTGGAAAGCGGCATTCGGAGGAAAGTTGGCCAAATCGAATGAAACGAAATAAATAAATTTGCATTAGCCGAGCTTAGCTGAAAAATGTCTGGGCTAATAAAAGCTGGCAATAAAAAGCACATAAAATTAGTGGAACGCAGAAAATACCACAACAACAACAACAGCTAAATGTATCTGTCGCCTCACACACACACACACACACACATCTGAAACTGTTTTTATTATTGATTTACGCTGCTTTTCCCCCCCACCCACATATACAAATTATACATATTATTTATAATAGCCCCCTTTTGCGCCCGCACTACTATTTCGGGCCGCGCGTGTTGCGCACAGGTGAAGCAGCATTGACACCAATTCCCTAATTCCATTCCATTTAGTTTCAGTTGCGTTGGGCAATCCGAGCCACAACAAAAGAACCTCCAATCGCACGCCAAGTCAAATATTGTGTATTTTATTGTTGCTCTTCTAGCTGTGGGCATTCGTGCGACATAAATTTGTGTGCAGCTTTCGTTTCACATGCTGTCAAAATATTTTGCGCCTTACGAACTGTCAAAGCATTTCCCACCGACTCTAGTTGATTTCTAGTTTCCATTATGATGAAAAGTTCATAAAACTTGGCATTTTTAATAGCAATATATTTAGTTTTAACCTTTTATTGCAAATCAGCATTTGTTTATGCTTATTTAAAGCCAACAAACTAGATAACAGCACGCTATGTTAGCTAACAGCTCACTGTTAAGCCATTCGAGCCTGCGCATATGTTGCATGTTATGGCCCGTAAGCTCAGCATGTTAAGTAACAGTGGACTGTTAAAGGCTAGTCGTTAAAGAAGCTGGCTGTAAATTAACAGCGCTATGTTAAACCTACTACTCGTTAAAGGAGCTGGCTGTAAATTAACAGCACTCTGTTAAACCTACTAGTTTTTAAAAGCTAACAACAGAAAACGCTGTTCGCTTAGCTTTTTGGCTATAATAAAGCTAAATATAAACGTTTTGCGCTTTAGAAGTGGTTTAGCCATGAAATCGTGCTCGTAAAAGACATTCCATCAGCCAGAAAATAGATTAAGATACATAGCAAATCTTCTTTGATGGACTCTCTATCTCGCCCTCTGCCTCTGCCGACTGTATACACATAAGAGACTATCAATCAACTTCAATTGGCCTGCGTAAGCGCCAAATAGTTGGCCAGCAACAACAACAAGCACTAAAGCAACAATTGCAGAGCAAAACAAACAGCAAACATTTGATGCGACTATCAAAATTCGTTTGAAATCTATTTGGTTTTTTTTACATTTCACAAATTGATATTAATTTGCAGACACTTTCAATAGCATGTGCATGCTAAGCGAGCAGATACCCTGTAAAGCAGAGCGTCAGCTGCTGAAGTTAGTTGGGCTGAATGGAATTTGAACTGTTAACCGTAGGGACTGTTGAGCATACCCGTGTCACGCACTTTTAATCATTACAGGGCATACAAAATATAAGTGTAAAACGCGAAACGGCTTTTTCCACGTTGCGTTAATAATTTCTGTTATGAAAAATTGATTGAACTAAATGAGCTGGTGACACACTTGTTGAGTGTTGAGTGTCGCACACAGAGACAGAGATAGAGACAGAGAGAGAGAGAGAGACAGAGACACACACACAGAGACAGCAGCAGAAACCCCGCCATTATGTTGATGAAAAAACACATAAAATTTGTTTGGTGTTTTAATATTCTGGTTTTAGTCGTTGTTGTTGTTGCTGTTGCTGTTGTTGCTTCTCTTTGTGGTTCAAATTTGAACAACTTGCATATTTTATTAAGATGAGCGAATGGCCGACAGATTCATTTAATAAAAGCGTCATTAAACGAGCAGCGAGATATAAATTTTCGAGAAATTATTAACTGAAATGTGAACGAGACCAGAAAGTGCTGTAATACGAGCAGCTGCTGCCAGTTGTTTTTCCTCTTTTATTTTATATATTTATTTATGTTTTTTAATGGCATTTAAAATGGGAGCAAGCCCTAATTAGCATGATTAGCATAGGTAATGGGGCAGTTCCCAGCAGAAATGCTATGATTCCCAATTACTTTAGGCCCGCATCTCACTGACAGAGAGAGAGAGAGGGAGAGAGGGAGAGGGAGACTGAAATCAAATTGTATCTGAATCAATTAAGTGCGTAATATCAATAAAGCGACTATTGTGAAAGTGAAAATGCCAAGGGAACGTGCAACGAACTCTGCTTTAGATTGATACAGATACAAGCAAACAACTATAGATACAGCTACAGCTACAGCTACAGCTACAGCTACAGCTACAGCAAGGTATGCCAGCGCACAGACCCATTAATTTAGCTGCACATGCGAGTGCCCCTATGAGCGGCGTCTGTCTGCAGGCGGTTAATTGGCTTAAATTAAGGTAGCGATCAAATAGCAGCAGCAGCAGAGCAACAAAGACTCCCATTGTGAGATACACACAGCGAAACTCCATTTTGTACCTTGCAACGTGCCCGGGCCCAGTCGCAGATACAACAAAGTTGCTTATTTACCAAGCGGCCATAAGTATCTCACACACACACACACACAGAGAGAGGGAGACATTTACCATGTGTGTGTGTGTGTGGCAATTGGCTGACCCTCGGCATCGGCATCGGCATCGCCAGCGACGTCGTCATTGAACAAAGCAATCTTCGAGATACTTTTTTCTTTTTCTCTGCTGCTTCTTGCTCTTCTGTTTCGTCTGCTGCTTCGCGTTCTTTATGATCTCCTTTTTCGCATGCTTGAACGCTTTTTTAAACTGATTAAGTCGACTCTTCAGCCACTGTGTGTGTGTGTGTGTATGTGTGTGTGTGTGTGTGTGAAAACCAGTTCCACTCTTTTCTTTTTCTGCTCTTGATTGGCGTATGAGATCATCGCCTTTTACGTGGAAACGTTGCGTGAAGGCAACCACAATGGCAATAAACCACAGCTTGGGGATGGCGGCGGGGGCAGTAGTTGGGGCCTTGGGGTTTTAGCAGCGGTAAACTTGATTTGCCACGAAATTAAAGTTGATCTCGAGCTGCAGTCGCCTGCGGCCTGTCGAGACTCGCTCAGCCGCCCCTGCGCCACTCGCCCTGCTTATGTGTGGCAAGGCATTTAGGTCTCTGCGCTTATCACCCATACACATCTCACAGTTAATTTGTTTTCATTAAAAACAAAAGGGAAAAGGCGAAACGCGGCTTAATTGCAAAATATCCATCGCAACGTTGCACGAATAATAATCGCAGTTCAGTTCGGCTTTGTTCAGTTATTTGGCATATATATAAAATATTTTTGACTGATACTGAAAACTAACAAATTTCTCCCTACTCCTTGCAGTTTCCTCTTTGGCCTCCAGTTTGCACCACCACCAAGCCCACAACAAGCCCAGCAATGCGGCCGCCAACCCAGAGCTGGCCAGCAGCGCCGCAGCCAGCGCGGCGGAGGACTGTTTGGTCAAGTGCACGCAGTGCCACAAGCGCTTCACCGAGTTCCAGGTAAGGCGAACTCAGCTCTATGCATTTTTAGATAGTTTCTAAAGCTGCGATACTCTCGCCTGCAGTCCTTCAGCGAGCACATTGCCAGCGAGCATCCGCATGACAAGCTCAACTATGAGTCGCATCGTGCGGCAGCGGAGGCTGCGCAGCCGGAGAGCGAGGCGGAGGAGGACGAGCAGAGCAATTTGAGCAGCAGCAGTCGTCGCTATGCCAAATCTCCGAACAGCAACAACAACAATAACAACAACAACAACAGCGAGACAACAAAGAATCAGAATAACAACAACAGCAGCGGCAGCGGCAGCGGCAGCCATAGAAGCCAGCACTCGCCGCTCTGCTCGCCTGTGGCCGCCACGCCCAACGATCTGTTTGCCCACCTGCCGCATCAGCCGCCGCAGCTGCCCGCCCACTTGCACGCCCAGTTCATGGCCGCCGCCGCTTTGGCCATGCAATCCGCCCAGTCCGCCAGCTCGCCCAGCCAGCAGCAGCAGCAGCAACAGCAACAGCAGCTGCAACAGTCGCCGCAGCTGCAGCAGGCCTTGCTGCTGCCCCCGCCGCAGCCCGGCAGCAACAGCAGCGTCGGCAGCAACTCCGCCTATGACCTGGACCTGAGCGCACCGCGCTCCACCTCCAGCCCGGGCTCCACGACGGGCGACCTCGGCGCCGCCTTGCCCTGCATGCAGTGCACCGCCGCCTTCGCCAGCCGCGAGCAGCTCGAGCAGCACCAGCTGCTGCACTCGCCCACGGGCCCACAGACCACGCAGAACGTGACTCAGGTGAGCTAAAGCTTTCTGTTTAACTAGATATAAGATATATTATATATTATATATTATATATTATATATTATATATTATATATTATATATTATATATTATATATTATATATTATATATTATATATATATATTAACTAGAGATATAGCTAACTAAAACTTTTGAGCCAGCTCAGCTCATGATGTGAGGCCAGCTGAGCTGAAGCTGAGCTCATTTTGACCAGAATTTTAGCTCAAATGTCAGTTCGACTTTAGTTCGTCTTGAGAGCGATTCTGGGGCTCTCAACTTCAGCTTTGAGCTTAAGACTCTGGCTCAAATTTACCAAATCTATTGTGAACTAGTTCATTTAGAGCCTAGTTTATGGCAATAGCTAGATCTTAGAGGGCACAAATAGTTCTTTTACTTAACAAACTTATTAAACAAAAGAGCTTAAACTAAAATTTGATATTTTTATTAAAAGTGAAACCAAATTCAGCTTGAGTGAAATATAACTATATATATATAATAATATAACTAATAACTATATATAACTAATAATATTAACTTCCTTCAGTGTATAGTCTATATATACATAAATATCTTTTATATATGATATATATACATTCGGTATACATATATATATATATATGTATATATATATATATACATATATATATATATATATATATATATATATATATATATATATATATATATATATATATATATATATATATATATATATATACTACACAAATCGTGAGTCAGCTCAGTCTGATAAAAACAATATTTCTTACACACGCTCAGCTTTGGCTGTGTTATGGCTGCGCTGGGTTGAAGTTCATGTTGTGCGATTGAGCGCAACAAGCGCAAGTTACTCATACGCTGGATCCACATGAGCACGCCCCCCGCTAGCAGCGCCCTCTCGATTTAAGAGACTCGCGCTCAATGCTGATCAGCAACACGCACAGCATTCGCCTCAGTTGATCTTTGAGCAACGCACATTGAACACAATGCGCAGGCTTTGTTCAGTCTGATGTTGATGTTGTTGTTGTTGTTGTTGCCGTTCTTGGCATCGCATGTGAACGGAAAATGGGCAACGATAACGTAAGACGGATAACAACGGTGCCAAGCACAACGTCAACCTTATGAGTGTGCCCACGTTTCCTGTTGACACAATATGAGTTCTATATGTATATATGATTTATAAAATATATCGAAAGCAAATGAGAAAATAATTAAGCCCCAGATAAAGCCTAAAACACATGGGACAGGCTGCATTTGCTCAGTATTTCTTTGCTTTGTAGTTTCTGGGCAGATAACACAAATACTTGAGGTTGTTGCCACACTCAAGAGGTTTTCTTTTCGTGGAATTCAAAAGATTGTGTTTTTCTCTTCCACTGCTGCTTACGTAAAGTTTATCAGCAAGGCAACAACAACAACGAACACTATAAACTATGATAAGCAACACCGTCATAATAAAAAAAAAAAGAAAGAAAAAGAATAGAAACAAAAACACAGCAGAACCAAACTGAACTGACATTAAATAAAAACGTAGGCGTTTACCAAAAACCCCCACACTCACACACACACACACACAGAGCAAGTATTATCTGGGGAGCATTGGCTACGGCCAAAAAAGAAACCGAGTGAGATACAAGGCACAATGGAGTGAGATAGCAAGTGCGTGCGTCTGTCACACTTTGTGGCGGCCTATCATAAGGTCTGAGCGAACACACACACACACACACACACACATACACATATGTATATAGTATATATGTACACATAGTATATAGAGTCTGGCATGTCAGTCACACACTCGTAACTCCCAATTGTGCAGTTGTTGTTGTTGTGTTTTTGTTTTTTTGCTTTCGTCTTGGGCTGGCCATGTGATAAGGCATTAAAATAAATGTTGCTACAGGCAGGCTCTGATAAGACATACTAACACTTAGGGCCAGCCCGCTCCAGCGCGCACATGAAATAATAAAAAACAGCGCGAGTGAGAGAGGTAGAGCGAGGTAGCGCCTGGTCTGCCTAAGACGCCAAGCGATAAGCGGCAAGCTACAGGGTGGGGCACGCACTCACACACACACACTTGCACCTTGTGGCATGAGGCAGCCAACGGCTATTAAAGCCACATAAATTATAATTTTGTTGCATTCTTTTTTCCTGCTGCCACTCGCCCAGCCACGGGCAGTCAACGCCCCCCATCAGGCACGGCTCATAAATTCATATGTGGCTAGTTCGCCTAACTTTTTTGGTGCTTTTTTACCTTGCTGCAAGTGGAGCCGAAATGAAAAAGTTGAGCAGCTTCTGATTACACACTGGGCGGGCAGTTGCTACAGTGAAAAATGCCTATGACTGCAGGCAATTGAAATGGCGGAGTAAGCAAGAATTTGTTCAGGGCAGTTGTAGAAGCCAATGAATTGAGTTGAGTTATAGCTATTGATATGTATATAATGCATATAATATATGATATATGATATGTGACATATGATATATGACATATGATATGTGATATGCAATAACCAGAGCGCATGCTACGCAATAACATAATATTATACGATAACATTTTACGTTAACATTATACGATAACAGTTATACCTTTTTCTAGACAGAGAATAATACCTCAAATTGAACCTAAATAAAAGCTCTTTATTAAATTAAAGCAATTTCTTTAGTGACATATTCAATATTATAATTATAATTATTATAAAAATTAAAAAAAAAAAAACTAAAAATAACATAAATTTTTATATTGCAAAAATATGAAATTTTAATTTATTTTCTATTTTATTTTTTTTTAAATTTATTAAATTGAAATTCTAAAACACAAAATATATTAAAGTAATTTTTTAAAATTTTAAAATAAAAAAATAGCAAGAAATTTTATATATTTTTTATTTTATTTTTTTAATATAATTTTTACTATTATTTATTTTAATTATTTTATAAATTTATTAAATTTGATTTAATTAAATTTGCCAATATTAGTTATCATTCAATTTTAATTCTCACTCCAATTGCAATTTTATTTTAATTTCAATTCATATCAATCCCGTAATACATACATCAGCTCACGTTCAGCTTAGGCTATGCCCACTGTAGCCGCTGCACTTTTTTGCTGTTGCTTTTCTATGGCCAACAACTGACTGACGTTATTAATATTTACCTAAACCCAGTCATAAGCAGCGGCTGGCTGCAGCGAAAAGCTAATAAAGCTGCAGGAGCAGGAGCGCCCAGTGAGGCTGAGTTTATTAAGCGCTTTGGGCCAACCTGGCGGGCAGGCGGCAGCGGGTGGGTGCGCGGGTCGAGCACATAATTTACGGCTTTGTTAATGACATTTAAACATTGAAACACAAATGGCAACAGGATATTGGCCGACACAACACTCGCTTGACATATGGCAACTATGGCCAATGCGCATTTATTGCCATATTTATAATTGATGGGCCAGGAGAGAGGCGGAGGGGGCAGGGGACAGAGGGTGCTCTTTACACGTGTAGCATGCGTATTAAATTATTATGTGTGAAAACAATTAATTATGCAAAAAGCAGCAGCGGCAATCGCTGCACAAATTGCTCATTATGGAAATCACGCCCATAAGTAGGCAACACTTTTTTACGGGCACTCGCCACCCTCCGGCTGCGTGGCCAATAACAATTGTTATTGAAAAGCCATTTAAATTGGCCGCAGACATGGCGCGCGGCTTTAATGTTAACAACGTGCAACATTTTGCAGCAAAGGTCAACATCATTAACAGCCAGCCGAAAAGATAGATAAAAAGAGACAGCTCGCTGGCTGAGGGAGAGTGGGCCATAATTGTTGAGCAAATGGCAGCACATAAATTATTGGTCAAAACTCAAAATAAATAACACCAAGTGACGCAACTGGCAAAGTTTCGGCGAGCTCCACAAAAAGTGCAGCAATTAAATATTTGCTTAACTGCGCCTGCACACACACACACACACACACTCGCACACACACTGGTCGCAACTTTTTGGCCACAATTCATTTGGGGTCCGTCCACCTTGCTGGCCACCACAAACGGGTTTTTGGCCCTGTGTCTGCACACGAAACATTTCAAATTGAAAAATTATATGCACTTTAGGTGACCCATGAGCCAAGCGCCACGCCGCCCGCCCCACTCTCTGCCCTTTGCTCCACACTGACATCGTCGTCTCGGCGCCATTCGCCACTTGACGAACAGCGCTGAAAAATTAATAGCAATTTATTTACTCCACTGCCGAGCAGCCATGCCCATTTGCCCATTTCCACAGTCATTTCCCCGACTTTTCACCGCTTTTAAATGCCATTCTCTCTCTCTTTCTGTTTTTTTTTTTTATGTATTTCTCTCGCCCTGCACAAAGTTTAAAAATTATTTGCAATTAAAGCAAACAAATTAAAAAACAACTGCAAAAAACGAGCCTGGAATATTTATAACTTTTAACTTGTTTACAAATAATGAAAATTTATTGAAATTTATAAAGCAAACAGAATTCAGTCAAATTAAATACGTGCTGCAAGTAGACGAATGTATATAGATTGATATATATACAGATAGCATATATCTAAGATCAGTCCTTGCCAACCTCAGCCTCTCTCCCTCTAAATCTCCAACTATATATATACCTCTCTGAGCATGATTGCCCTCTATATAACGGCAGTCTGCACCTCATTAATGTCATTAAAGGAAATTCTGTTCCCAGAATATCTTTTATAGACTTCCGCAACAATGCCTAAATACCTAGATATCACACACTCTCCCAGCCCCCCTCTCCCTCTCTCTCTCTCTCTCTCTCTCTCTCTCTCTCTGTTCAACACCTGCCCATTTTTTACCAAAACACATGCCACGTTATTTTCCCCCAGACTCCGCTCAGACGATTTTCTCCATTCATTTTCTCTTCGCATTTTCATCTGCTCACGGGACTTGGATCAACTTTCACCGTGCACATCATAAATTATGCAGCCCCGTGCGTGTGTGCGCGTGTGTGTGCGCATGTGTGTGTGCACTTTCTGCTGCTCACATGGAATTTCCCAGGGACATTTGCCTAGCAAGTCCCGTGGGTAATTTGCTCTTCAGACATTTATTGTGCGGTTGAGTCGAATGAAGAGGGAAGAGGAAGAGGAAGAGGCAGGCGGGAGCGTGAGAGGCAGAGATCAGAGATGAGAGCGAGACAGCACTTTACCGTTAGGCCGTTAGAATTTGAGCACTGACCACTGCTGCTCAGTGTCCCAATCAGCACAAAAATGCGGGCAGCTGCTGGCTCCCACATGTGCCATTTTCCAAAGGCTTTTCATAATTTCTTTCGTTCATTTTATTAGTTTTCAGATTTCCTTTGATTTCCATACAAATTTTCGCTGCAGCTTTTTATCAAAAGCAATAAATTTTTGATATTTATTTTGCGGCGGCGGCGCCTAATTTATGTTTTCCTAATACACAACTAATTTCGCATGCTTAGTATGTTCCATTTCTTCAAGAATATATATGTAGATATATATATATACATATATTATATATGTATGTGTGTGTGTGTGTTCGTGTTTGTATGTGCTTCGAGCCCCACGCACAAATTGAGCAAAACGTTTTATTTATAAACAATTAAATTTGATTTGTCGTGCGTTGGCAGCCAAACAAAATGAAACTAAATGAAATTTCGTTCAGTTTCCGCTTGTCGAATTTTCCAATTTTCTTTCATTTCCACTACTATTATTATTATTCTTATTATTATTTCTGAATTTTGCATTTTGAGAAATGCGCCTTAAAATATTGAGAAATGCGACAGGCCGAATATAAATGGCCAGTGCTTGAGAGTATTTTCCTGTTAATCAATTTTCAGTGAAGAAAAGAAACGGAAAATGTGTATATAAATATATATAAATGTATTTCTGTTCGATTCAAGACAGCGCCAGACCTTAACGCTTTTGGCCAACGAGCGAAAATGTTAATGAACTTTTACCACGAAATACACTTAAGCCAAATATTCAAGATTTCTGCTTGGGTCTTATCGCTCTCTCTCTCTCGCTCGCTATCTCTCTCTGTCTCCCCCTCTCTCTGTGTACATGAGGTGAGTGGAATCTCTCGCTATCTCTCACACTCTCTACCTCTCTCTTTCTCTCTGGCTCCCTCTCTCTATGATATAGGCTGAATGTTATCTCTCACTCTTTCTATGTCTTCTTCTATATCTTTCTTTTTATATATATCTCTCTCACTCTCTCACTCTCTCTCTCTCTATCTGGCTCTCTCTCTCTCTCTCTCTCTTACTGTCTTTCTATCTCTCCTTCTATATCATTACCTCTCACTCTCTCTATCTTTTCCTCTATATCATTATCTCTGACTCTCTCTATGTATATAAGGTGAGTGTTATCTCTATCTCTCTCTCTCTCTATATATATATCTCTATCTATCTATCTCTAATCGAACGAGTTCAAAAACCTTATATGGCATGTCAATCGGCAGCCGTTACCTAGGCAAAAAAAAACACTTTCGATAACGATAACCCCAATAGAACCGAGCGATTCACTCGGCTGAGCGCGCGTACTATCTCTTCACTTCTTCCTCTTCTTCATCTTCTGCTTGCGCCTCTTCTTCTTGGGAAGGTACGTCAATGCTAACTAGAAATTCATTCATTGCTCTAATCAGGCACAGCTCTATATAGTACATAGTATATACATATATAAATTATATATATATATATATTATTTGTATTCTCGTATTGTTGCTGTTAGCACAGATAAGCCTAGAAAATTGGGTCGCAGTTGCTATAAAGCAGTTAAGCATATATTATTTTTTTTTTTTTTGCTTAAACATTTTCGTTTTGTGGCGTCGTTAATAAATGTTTTTTTTTTTTTTGTTTTGTGTTTCATTCTGCAAGCAGAAATTGTGTTTAGACTGACCTCAAAACAAGAAACAACAACAACAACAAAGAGACAACTCGAGCATGTCGCTTGTTGTTAATTTTGTTTACGCGCTGCCAGCGGCGACAGGTGCGTTTTATATATATATATACATATATATGATCATATATAGTATTTATATATATAAAAGTAGTTCCATGCTGACGGCGGCATTTTGTCAAGTTTTTAGCGGCCAACAATTCTTTTGAAGATGTCACTTTAAAAGCTTGTTCGCGCGCCTCCCCCCACCCCCAGCGAGCCAGCGTCGCCCTTTTGCTTTAGAGCCAATTATGTGCGCTATTATGGCCAAATTCTCATGTCACTCAATGCATCAAATACTCTCACAAATTAGCGGTGTCTGTAGAGCGCACACACACACAGAGATCTTATATCTCTTATACGTATATTTTTACTTTGACTTGATTTGTCTATTAGTGCTCTTGTCGCACTGCTGTCGCTGTCTCTGTCTTTTGAATTTGGCGCCCACCTACGTTGCGTTATAATTATAGCAAAAGGCTACTGTCGCCCGCAATTAGCGTTGCCGGACCTGCTGGACGCTCTCCCTCTCTCTCTCTCTCACTCTGTCAGCTTCGTTTAGCTTGATTTGTGCTTTGAAGCTGCTGTGTGCGGTCTGCTGCTTGCCACACAATTTCCGGCTAGATTTTTGCTCTTTTTCGGCTGCTTTTACAAGAAACGCCTCTTGGCTTGATAACAAGCCAACGAGCGATAAGCAATGGGCGCTGTAAATATGTATATAGAAAGTGTGCGTGTGTGTGTGCTTGTTGTTTAATGAGCAACGCTCGTGTATCAATGACATCATTGCTGAGATACTCAGAAGGCTTAAGGTACACACGCTCTTAATTGGCTGTGCCATGAGGCATAGAATTCTGTAGAAATTAATTAGACAGTAAAGCAAAAAAAAAAACACACTCTCCCATGCATACATACTGTATGTATAAACAGGTTTGGTTATTGTTGTAGCAAGCAGCTTTTGTTTTCAATCGAATTTGAAGCGGGTGAGAGTAAGACAGAGAGAGCGTAAGCGAGAACTTATATATAAATAGACGCACGTGTGCGTAGCTTATCGTATAGCGCAAAGGTTACACTGTACTCAATAAGTCGCTTTTACTTCAACGAATCAATTTCCTAAGTCCGCTGACTGGCACTTGAGTCAACAGAGTTGTTGTTCCACTCAGTGCCAGGGCATCTTTGTGTGGCCATTATTAACGAAAGGTAGCCACAATTGGTATTTCCGCTCGCAGCGCATGACGAGCACTAACAATAATGATAATAATAATAATAAGAGCAGCACAAAAAAAAGTGCATAAGAGTCGCTCTGACGCATGCAACAGAGCTGTCGCTTACCTTTTGTAAAACTGTACAGCGCGCTGTGCGGCTGCCATTTTGGTTTACATTTAATTGATAACAATAGAAATAACAACGGCGTTTGTGCGACAACAAAGCGTGTTAATAATGTCCACACTGTACTTAAGCAGAGGTGGGCGTATTTACTCTTTGCTCTTTCCACACACACACGTACATATGTACATGTATGTGCATGCGCTCGTTAAGGTGGAGCGACAAAGAGAGCTATAGCGTAACTTCATGCCGTGAGTAGGAGATAGCAACAGCGATAACGAGTTTGGCTCTGTGAGTGTGTGAGCGCAACAGGTAGCCGTAGCCGTAGCCACAGCCGCAACTGTAGCCACCATGCTGAAGAGCA
The DNA here is from genome assembly GCA_035047485.1 of Drosophila peninsularis. Lineage (NCBI taxonomy): Eukaryota > Metazoa > Arthropoda > Insecta > Diptera > Drosophilidae > Drosophila > Drosophila peninsularis. The sequence goes on along the minus strand of JAWNPN010000050.1, from coordinate 780,221 downwards.
TGTTAAAACTCGTTCGCTTTTGTTTTGTTTTCTTTTGTACACACATTCGTGTGCTCGCTCTCGCTCTCGCGGCGGCAAATGGCGGCTGTTCAGGGTGTTGTGACGTCAGCGCACACAAATCAAATTTTGAAAGAACAGGTAAAACAACAAGAATTAGCCCTCTCTCCCCATCCCACTCCACTCATAACCAGCGGAAGCGGAAATTTATGTTGCTGCTGCGGCTCTTCCGCTCCATCAGCCGACGCCAGCCGGCGGCGCTCACATTTCACTCAAAGCGAAAATCAAATTGTAGTTTAAAGTTTTTCACTTTAGAAAAACAAAACAAATATTGTTGCTGTTGTTGTTGTTTTTTAATGTGCAAACGGCTGTTAAACAAACAAATTAGGCCTGAAACTGGCCGCGCGTAATTATTGGGCGTATTTCACTTGTTTTTTTCCACTTGCTGTACAAATAAACACAATGTCACCGTTAATGTACAAACTAATTAGGCCGGAGAGCAACCGTTAGTTGAGTCTATTTCGCTGACCCTGAGCTGCCTCCCATATCCCAATCCATTGAGGATTGTGATCTCATGTCAAGAGCTCATTTATAAATTGGCTTTGTGTTGAAATTATGACTAATAACTGGTCACACTTAAACACACACACAAACAAGCACATTTGTCTGTTAATTGAAACCCATGCAATGCTGCCTGCTGCTGAGTAACCTATCAAAGTCCGCGCCACACACTCAGCAAAGGCGCTCTCTTAATTTGCAAAGACAGAGAGCGCGCGACATGCAAGTCAAGGCTCGAGCAAAGACAAAGAGAGTAACGGTTACAGTGACCGTAACATGTATACAGACAGACAGCTTTGATGGCGCACCAGCAGACACATTTCGAATTGATGGCTGATAAAAAAAGGTCTGCAGCGACAATGTCATGAACTTTACAACAATAACAATCTGGCATGTTTTCTATATGTACGTATTTATTTATTTATAAAGAGCAACAAATAGCTGAGGTGAGCTGCAGCAGCAGCATCAGGAAAGTTCAACGGCAGCACGTAAACAAGCGCTGCCATGCACAGTCAGGGGTGGGGCGTTGGTGCAGTGCAACACGTGTTGCCATATGTTGGCCGAGTGAAAGTGCCGCAAATCTTTCAGCGCGCTGGCTAAGTGGAGCCGATCCGCCTGTCAGTCAGCCGGGCAGGCGGCTTCTGCTTTCATTTCATTGTGCACCTTTTCCAACGGCGGCTACAAAGTTGCATTTGATGCGTTCAATTTGTTGCCAAACAAATCAAAGACAAACAAACGCATTCGAATTTGATCATCATCAGCTGCTGAAGCGATGGGATACGATGTGATTTGGTTTGATTTGATTTAATTTGATTTAGAGTCTAGAGCTTTAATTCTATTTTTCCGTTCGACTTTTTGTTTATTTCTTCACTTGCCGGCGTTTGTTATTGTTTATGTTTCCATTTCTTATTAGCGCTTTGTCGCAATATTTTCCATTGAAGTTTTTTTCTCAATCATTTTTCATCATGCCAAACGTGTCGTGCACTCGGCATTTGCCGCCACGAGCCACACACAAACAGTTACTTTTCTTATATTGCTATGTTGCTTATCTTCGTTGATCTGCCTACGCTTTCATAATCTATACACACATGAGTACGCGACTATGACTATGACTGTTGCAAGCTGGCTGCTAGGTCACCTCGCTTTCCGCGATCCTTTCTTCAGTTTGCTTCTGTCGCTAAAATTTTGTCATTTGCATAGCCCGCATATTGTTTGGTTTTTTAATTAAGTTTCGTTTTTCTTTTTGTGTCAGTTTTGCGTTTAGCTCATTTAATCAGCGAAACTCTTTTAATCTGGCTGCCAAACGCAACAGCGCCACAAAAACACAATTTTTTGTTGCTTTTTTTGCGTTGTGGTTTTTGGTTTTGCTTTGCGGGCCTTGAAACAAGGGAAAACCCGTTAAATTTCAAACAGCGGAGCAAAACAAATAAATACACATGTTTTGTTGTTTTAAACAACTTTTATTACCTGTGCGTCGGTGTGTGTATGTTCGATCTGCAAATGTGTGCGTACCAAGTCTCAAAATCATAAAAAATTAGGCACAACAATAAAAACCAAAGCCAGCAGCAGCAACAACAATGCAAACACTTAAGCTACTGACCTGCTGCCGACTAAAGGAGTGGCAACAAATACAAGTGAGCGTAAGAGAGAGCGATAAGTGCATAGCCGTTTGGTGGACAAAAGCTACATTGTATATAATTGCATTTGCGTCTTATTTGAAATTTAGTTTCCAAATAGTTTTAAAATTTTAATTATATATTGTTTATATTATATTTATATTTAATTAATTATCTTTACTCTCCTCTTTGCAGACCTGCAAAATATGTCACAAGGCCTTCGCGAACGTGTATCGCCTCCAGCGGCACATGATCAGCCACGACGAATCCGCACTGCTGCGCAAATTCAAGTGCAACCAGTGCGACAAGGCCTTCAAGTTCAAGCATCACCTGAAGGAGCACGTGCGCATCCATTCCGGCGAGAAGCCCTTTGGCTGCGACAACTGCGGCAAACGCTTCTCGCACTCTGGCAGCTTCTCCTCTCACATGACCTCCAAGAAGTGCATTAGCATGGGGCTTAAGCTCAACAACAATCGCCAAATGCTGAAGACTCTGGACAAGAACTCAAGCGCCAGACGCTCACCCACGGATCAGCAGCAACAGCTGGGAGGCAAGCGGAAGCTGGCCGAGCAGGTGCTGCCCAATCCCATGAATTACTTTGCCGGCGAAGTGCAGAACCCACCAACCACAGTCAATGCTCCTGCGCCCTTCTATCCCAACTACAATGCCATGAATGCGGCTTTGCTGGCATTCCCGAATGCCTTTATGGCCGCCGCACTGGATCCTCGCATGCATCCCTATAGCATACAGCGACTGCTGGAGCTGACTGCTGCCGGGCAGCAGCAGCAGCGGGAGGAGGAGCACAGAGAGGAGCAGAAGCTGTATGAGACCAGCAAAGATGACGATGAGACGCCAGATGAGCCCAAATTGGTTATGGACTTAGAGGAATCGGAGCCCAAGCCTGCGACTAGCCCCGAATCAGCCGTAGCTGAGCCAGTAGCTATCGACGTGGGCGTCGTTAAGCAGGAGCCCAGTCGCGAACCGACGCCTCCGGACACGCCCAAGTCTATCAAAGTGGAGCACGAGGAGGAGCTGGAGCCAGTGGTCGTGGAGCAGTCGCGGCCACAGACACCTCAAGATCTGCGCTGCAGTCGGTGCGCCAAGCAATTCAATCATCCCACAGAGCTGGTGCAGCACGAGAAGGTGCTGTGCGGCCTCATCAAAGAGGAGCTGGAGCAGCAATACCAACAACAACATCAACAACAGCAGCAGCAACAACAACAGCAACAACAACAACAGCAGCAACATCAACAACAAACAAGCTTTGCTCTGCTGCCCTCAGCAAGCGATGCGGACGAGGATGAGGAGGACGAAGAGGAGCCTCGCCAGGACTACCATGCTGGCAGCAGCGACAGTGGCGAGCGTAAGGTGCGCGTGCGCACCGCCATCAACGAGGAGCAGCAGCAACAGCTCAAGCAACACTACGCCCACAATGCGCGTCCCAGTCGTGATGAGTTCCGCATGATCGCCGCCCGCTTGCAACTGGACGCGCGCGTCGTCCAGGTCTGGTTCCAGAACAATCGTTCGCGCGAACGCAAGCTGCAGAGCTATGCAAGCAACGGCGAGGCCACAGCTGCAGCAGCTCCAGCACTACCGCAGCCCCGCGCTGGCGAGGATCAGCCCCTGGACTTGTCCGTGAAGCGTGATGCTTCGCCCTTGTACGGCTTGTCGGCCCAGCAAGCAGCTGTGCTGCCCGCGCCCGCTGACTACCAGGAGACCATGGCCATTAATCTGAGCCGCAAGTTGTCCGGATCGGCGTCCATGTCGCCGGCTTCGTTGTCGCCCTGCTCGGGCGCTTCATCCCTGCAGCAGTCGGCGGCAGCTGCTGCTGCCGCTGCAGCGCTTTACTTTGCGCCTCCCTCGCCGCCCAGCCTGCACGAGTCGGCGCCTGCGCCCGCACCGCGTGGCCAGGCATTCGCTGGGCTGCCGCCTTACATGCTGCCACGCCTGCCCATGGAGGCACTTTTCCAGATGCGGCCCGGCGGCGACTATGCGCCCAATCCGCTCATGAACAGTATTAAGCTGCCCGACTACCGCGGCACCAGCCTCAGCCCCGGCGGCTCCGAGAAGCGTTCGTGGCGCGACGATGATTCGCGTATCTCGCACGAGGATGACTACGTCCTGGCGAGCGGTGGCCTGCTGCCGCCCAAGCCTAAGCGGGCCAAGGCCGAAACGCACGGACATGCGGGCGATCCGGACTTGCCCTTCGTCTGCGATCAGTGCGACAAGGCGTTCGCCAAGCAGAGCTCTCTGGCGCGCCACAAGTATGAGCATTCCGGTGAGTCACAACTTTGGAGAGGTGTGCCATGGGCCACAGTAGCTAATCGGTATTCTCTTTGTAGGTCAACGACCCTATCAGTGCATGGACTGCCCCAAGGCTTTCAAGCATAAGCACCACTTGACGGAGCACAAGCGTCTGCATTCCGGCGAGAAGCCATTTCAGTGTTCCAAGTGCTTGAAGCGCTTCTCCCACTCGGGCAGCTACAGCCAGCACATGAACCACCGTTACTCCTACTGCAAGCCCTACAGGGAATAGGTAAGCGACACCTCAGTGCCGCCCACCTGCGTAGCAGCCGCCGGCAGACCGCCGCGTCGCGGTCCCGCCGCTCACTCGGCCAGGCTGAACAACAGCAGCAGCAACCACCAGCAGCAGCAGCAGCAGCATCTGCACCACAGCAGCAACTATCCCCATCAGCTGGCTGCCATGGCAGCTTTCCAGCAGCACCAACAGCAGCAGCACCACCAGCGGCTGCAGCAGCGTCTGCCCTGCCAGCCGCTTGCCTGGCCACCGTCCGTGCCTGGCGCTGGCGTCATGTTGCCACCGCTGACTAGCAACAATAATATGCAGCAGCGGGGCACTGGGGCGCCGCAACCAACTCCACCACCACCACCACCGCCGCTACTGTCTGGGTCAGCAGCGGCTTCGTACGGCCAAGCACCACCAGCGCCGCCTCCCACTTTCTTTGCCAGCCCGCTGCACCATGCAGCGTTGATGGCACCTCCGCACCCGCTGGCCAATGAGCGCTTCGCGGCACCACCAACGCCGCCAACGGGCGCACCGTCCCACGGCGGGCACGCCTTCAATTTCTTCAATGCCAAAATGCTGCTCAACTGAGCAGCAATAACAGCCATTTAACATAAGTCTAACAGTGAACTAACAGTGCACTTAAATGCTGTACTTAAAACAGACGCAGAAATCTCAAATTGTGCAGGAACACAAAACACGAAACACACAAGACACAAAAACTCCAAATGAAACAAAACAAACAATTCAAATAATATTAATTATGTTAGCTTCTGTCAGCATGACATCGGTTAAATCGGTTATATCGGTTATAGCAACTGGCAGCCAACTCGGCAGAGCGTTGATGAAATATTTTTATATACCCGATATTATGTAACTATATATATATATTTGCATATATATATAGATATTTTATATATTTTGTTCGTGTAATTTTTGTTGCCACAAAATGAGTTTAGGAGGAGAAAACTCCGCAGAGCTGAAAACCTTTCGTTTGAGTGAATTTATTATTTTTAACTTTATTTCGCATATTGTTTTTAAAAAGTATTTTTAAATGAGTTACACTTAAGTTGAAAACTGTTTTTGTTTCAATTATAATTGAGTATATATATATATATATATAGTATATATCTGCCTATATATATTTTTATACATTCGAAATATTTAAGTTTATGTTTACGTCTTAGGCCTAAGAGCGAAAAGCCAGTACCAAGTGCTGCGAAATACTCAAAGCTTGACTCATTATCAGATCAGGGCCCGAGCCCCGATATCCACTTATCTTTTATTATTTTCACTTATCATATAGCATATGGTTTCATGTTTTAGCTTTAACATTGTAGTCTAACAGCCCCACAACAACAAAAACAGCAAACGTTAACTTGACAATATTTAAAGAACAAAAAGAAAAAAAAAGTTTATAAAATTTATAAAAAAAAAAAAAACAAAAATAACGCCGAGCTAGATGCTCTTTCGCAAAAGTATTAAAACATCAGCCAACTGTATTAAAGCCAGAGTTAAAAATACAAAACTTAATAAATTATGCCACCTACACACACACACACACACACACACACACACACACACACAAATGTAACTTATGTTAATGTGAAAACCCACCGCTTGCTGCGCGTTTCAAATTTCTTACTTAACGGAAATTGTAGAAAATTTCGAAAAACATTTTGTAATTTTTGGATTTCTTTTGTTTATTTTGTACGAAAGTTATAAATAATAATAATACTCTAATGCTACATAATAATCGAGGAAGAAGCGAAGTCAGAACGAAACACCTATACGATCATTCCATTCAGCTAGAGTCGCGCGCCACGAAGGCACCGCCCCCACATGCATTTACGCACCTGCGGCTACTCGAGCGAAAGATTACAAACTAAATAAGAATAGTTCATGTTTTGTAACTGTAATATGCTTGTCTAAGTGCATAAACTAAAACGAAACGAAAAATACAATTTAAAATTAATATTTAATATACAAAAAACAAAAACATAAAGCTAAAGCGCAAAAGAAAACTTAATTTGGCCTTATTAAACATTATTTAACAATTAATTACTTACAAAAACTATTTCTAAGCTAAAACGTTTATAAGCAAAACGAAAATATTTAAATTTAGTAAAGAAAACAACTTTTGGAAAAGTCTCTAAAGAAAATTATTAGCCAATTTCAATGTGCGTATTGATGTAAAGAAAATCTCTCTCCTAAAACAAAAACAAAAGAAAAGAAAATTAAAAAAAAAACACACACACTATTAACATTACCTATTAACAATGTTTACGAGGACAATAAATTTCTAAATACTTAGAATGCTTTCGACTTTTCGCTCCAACTAAATTCAATTCAAATAATTTAACCAAAAACCAAAAGAACAATAACGTAAAATATCTATAATTAATTAATTAAAACAGGTTTGAATTCATGATAGAAGGCGAAAAAGGTTTCCAGAACAACGAACAATTATTTATTCATATTTATTGTGCTATGTCTGAAGAACCTCCTCCTCCCCCCTCCTCCCTGTTGTCTTTAATCTACTGTTAAAAACTTTTAATTTCTTTAGCTTTTCCAAAAACACAAAAAAAGAAAGAAAAACGAACACAAAAATATGCATTTATTACTTAATTAATTTTTATATTTGTATTTTTAACAAACGATGAATATATATATATATATATATATTGAAATATATATATATGTATATTTTGTAAATTATTTCGCAAGAAACAAAGCTAGAGAATCCAAATACACAGAAAACATATAAAATTTCAACCATGAAAACTTAAGCACTCGTTTAGCATAAATTATAAACTATGGATATATAATAAATTAGATTAGTTAATGAGCAAACGCACAGAAATGTTAATTTGCGACAAACGAAACAAATTCATTATATTTAAGCGCAAATATTTTTCATTGTGATGGATGCGAGTCGGCGATAATATTTGCAATCTAGGGCCTTATATGAGATACACACTCACACACACACACTATAAACTCTTGTTAGTTATATATACAGTTTAAGCACTAAGTTCCCCGACTAACAGTTCTGTTCGCCTCCTCTGTTAAAGTTGTTCGCCAGAGATTTTCATGTAAATAAGCGTGAGAAGATACGAGAGCTCAGCATAGTTAGGATCGCATACTGCGTCGGCTTCGTACAAAGTATGTGCTTGTATTATTTGTTTTTATACTTTACTTAAAACGGGAATGAGATGAAAAGTGAGGCGGAAACATCCATGTTTTAGTTATGCGGGCATCAAATGTTAAAAAATATTAAGTGAAACGCCACACACACAGTACACAAGTGAAATAAACAACAATTTAAATAACTTATATTTCAAATATATATACACATATATATATACATATATATATATGCATAAATGTATTTTAATCAAAATAAGCCAACGGATAAAACATTTTTGTCTTGATACATTTACAAAATTATTATAATTATTAAATTTACAATGTGAAAATAAAAACAAAAAACAAATTATTAAAATTTAAATCTTACGCATTTTCCTTTGAGCATGTTCCAGATGACAAACTTCATGATATGTCAACTATAATAAAGATGGGAAGAGAGATAGACGAATCATAGCTTTATCTTTGATGAAATTTTTTTTAATGTTCTAGGAAAAGTTAATTTACAGATGAGAGTTTTTTTTTATCCTAACTGATTTCTTTTTTTATTACAAAATTTATTTCGTACAAATCTGAATCATCGTTGCAGAGATATAACATTTCAAACTATGTTAAAGTGTCAAACCCATTCCTACAGTCAGTTAACAGAGTAATAGAAGCTTAATAGCATATAGCCTATAGGAAGCCAACTCTGCCTCAACGAAGTCTTAGCAGATTCCAGACGCAGACGTTTTAGGAGCTTATGTAAAAGCTCTCTACATTACCATTTATGGACTCAAGCATGTCCTTAGTGATTACGAGTTTTCCCCCACAAAAAAAGTCATTCAGGTTTTTGTTTTACATATTTTGCTTTCCATTTATTAATTTGTTATTGTAAATGAATTGGCCAAGGCACGCGCAGTGTTATTTCTCGCATAGAATTTTCATTTGTTTTTCCATTCAATTTTCTTTTCATTCATTCATTCATTAAAAACAAGAATTTGGGCCAACGAAATGAAATTGTGAACCAATCGCCTTACACAACAAACAAAAATGTGTTGTCTGTACCTTTGCTTAGACATGAAAATTAAACTAAATTATTGTTAGCGAGTTATAAACTAAAAAACATCTTAGCACTAGAAATGTATTGCATATCATAAAACTATCAATTAAATTTCTTTTACAATTCGTTATAAAATATATATATATATATTATAATATATATATATATATATATATATATATATATATATATATATATATATATATATATATATATATATATATATATATATATATATATAGCTTTTTTGTTGTTTTCCTTTTCTTATAGAATTTCTCTGTTGATGATTATTTAAAAAAAAAACAAGTTCGTATAACATTGCTAGTTTTATAATATTATAATATATTTATAGATACTTTATGCATAGAATCTATACGATAGATACATTTTAGTTTGTTCTTTATTTATTTTTGTTTTTATTATTATTTTTTGGGAGGGGGAAAGGGCGCGTAATACGTTCATAGAGTGTAGAATGAGCAGTGATAAAAGAGTGTTAGATATATATATATATCTGAATATACATATGTATATAGTTTAGATCAGAGCGCGCCCGCGGGCATAATATGTAAAATAGTGTTGTAGATTAGGCTTATAAGACCCGCTTATATCGCTAACTTGTTGCGATCCTGTGCGCCGATCGGCTCGCGTTGATCCGCGCACACAAAAATTTGCTGTTCGTCAAGCTAAAGTTTCAAAGTGCCGCCGATGGCCCGAGCTATCCAGCCTGCTGAAATAGCTGCCATCGACTAAGCATTGTGAATTGGTCCAGGCTTAGTTAAATTCGCTTCTCCTATGAGTTCTCTCTTTCTGCAAGGCATATTTAGTGTGTGTGTAAGTGTGTTTAGTTTTGAGCACCAGGAAATTGGTTGGTTCAATTATTTGTCAAAGTCTACATAAATTTAACAGATATTCATACTATGTGTATATATATATATGTATAGATAAATATATTCATTACATTTGACACTTAGCGTTCAATATCATTCATAACTATTTTTGTATATTTGTATATATATTTTATGTATGCGTATATACGTGTACTTGTAGTGTACAAGATCTTTTGTTAACAAAAAATCAAAAGTTTTGACTCATTTCATTTAAATTTATTCAGTTCATGCATTCAAGCATATATATGTATATGTGTAGTCCCTTTTCTAGTCAACCGTATATAATTCGTTATAAATATGTATATTGTATGTATATATATATATATATGTATATAGTTCGTCTTGCTGATGTGTGTGTTTGTCCTTTTCAATATCTTCTAATATACATATAAAAAAAAATAATAAAAAAAAAACATAATATGCCAGAAATTTAAATTGTTTTTTGCTCAGTGCCTCAACTTGTTTTTCTCTTTTTTTTGGCAACAAATTCAACTAAAACACTAAATGAATATTTGTTTATAAAAATTGTTAAGACTTAACAGCGGCGCTGTTAACACGCTGTTGGCACACTGTTAACGGTTGTTTAGGTGTGTGTTCTGTATGTGCGTGCGGTTTGTTTTGTGACTATTTGACTAACAATGAAAATGATGGATTGATTGATTGATTGACTGACTGATTGTGCTCAGACATAGACCGGCGCCTGGTCGTCCGTCATGTCCGGCTGCTGTCGGTCATCGAAAAATCGTCTAAAGGTAAATTCGAAAAATCCATGGAATTGCCTATCATTCAGACCGATATCATCGCCACTGCTCAAATTGGAATCATTCGAGCGCAGCTTGTCAGGATCGACCGGGTCAAAGTTGGACGTGTCTGTGGGATGCTTAATTTCCGGTATGTACGGCGCCTTCTGCTTACGCATGTCCGCAAAATCAATGCCCCTGAAGAACTCATGCGACTTGACCTCATCCACACTGTTGCCCAGTCGCCGATCGGCAGAAGCGCACAGTCGCCGTATTAGGTCCGTGGCCTCGCGTGATAGTTGCGCCTGCGGTGGTATGTGTAGCGTCTTCTCCCAGTTAATAACCTGAAAATTCAATGATGGTTAACACTGCTTTCGTAGTATACTCAGCTACACACCTTCTGTTGCGTCTCCATGGAGGTGTTGGCCAGAAACGGTGGTCGACCCACCAGCATCTCGTAGAGTATGACACCCACGCTCCAGTAGTCACACAGCTGAGTGTAACCGCTGCGCTCCAGCACCTCAGGCGCTATATAGTTGGGTGTGCCGACCAGCGAGTGTGCCAGGACTCTTTGGTGATCGCGCATGCGCCGCCTGCACAAATGAATGGAGAAAGAAAACTGTGAGAATGTGCTTCCTAGGTGATCAAATTATTGCACCCACCTCTCGAGCACGGTGGGCTTGGTGCCATTCTCTGAAAAGTCCTCCCAAGGCTCCATGGAGTCCTGTCGGGAATGATTGCCTAAAAGTACATGATTACAATAAGTATCTGAGAGACTTCTTTAGAAGATGAGGTTAGCTACCATTCTCCTGATAGTATTTGGAGTTGTGCGTCCACCTGAAGCCAGTGCACAGACCAAAATCGGTGAGCTTTATATGCCCGTCTCGGTCGATGAGTATGTTGTCAGGCTTGATATCCCTGTAACCGATAATCAATTATAAAATCATGTTATACTGATGGTGCAATGGCTTCTATTGCAGTATGCAGAGCATACTCAAGCTGGACACTTCTCTTTGTCTCCCTTGGTAACACTACGCACCTGTGAATGAAGCCCATTTTGTGCACACTGTCCACGGCGCAGGTGACCTCGGCAATGTAGAAACGTGCCAGCGGTTCCTCGAAGATGCCTAGCTTGATCAGCAGCGACATCAGATCGCCACCTGCGAAAGGGCAATTGAATTAGACACAATCAACTATATTGGCTTGCCAGAGAAAGCTTACCGGGTATGTAGTCCATAACGAAATATAAATTATCCTTATCCTGAAAACTATAGTAGAGCTTGACAACCCAATTGTTGTCGGCCTCGGCCAGAATATCACGTTCGGCTTTCACATGTGCCACCTGGTTGCGCTTGAGAACATCCGCCTTGAGCAGCGTCTTCATTGCATACAAATGATCCGAGGTGTCGATCTTGCGGACCAGCGTCACCTCACCAAAGGCGCCCACGCCGATCGGCTTGATCTTGACGAACATGCTCTTGTCCATTTTGGCACGTTTCAGCCGGATGTAGTTGCTCTCCTTCTGGCTGAGCATTTTACGCATCTCGATCTGCGTCTCGTCGGAGAGGCCCACCTTAAGCATTTCCTTCTCCAGCTGATTCTTGCGGAACGTGCGCTGGCGATAGGATTTGATCACATTCTCGATATGCTGCTCCATAAAGAATTTGAATGCCTGCGGCGAATATTGCCGTATGCGAAACTCTTTGCGCTCCTCCTCCTTCTCCTTGGAGATCTTCTTGCGTTCGGGTATGGGCGAGGCGTGCTTGATCTTCTTACACGCGGCAGCTGCAGCAGCAGCGGCTGCAGCTGCCGTTGTCGTAGAACCGTTGCTGCCACTCGAGCTGTTGCCATTGCCACCACTCCCGCCGTATTTGGCTGGCGGAATTGGCGGCGTTGTGGCTAAATTGCTATTGCTAATTTGTATATTGTTGTTGTTTGTCGATTTCAGTTCTTGCGTCAGGTTGACATTGCTGCTGTTGCTGTGGTTATTGTTGTTGTTGTTGCTGCTGGCCAACTCCGGCGTAGTGACGCGTGCGCTTTGATACGGCGGCGGAGGCGGCAGTTGCCGATTCCCATTGCCATTGCTGCTTACGGCCAGCGCCTGCTAAAAGAAACGAAACATTAGTAAAGCCAAAGATCGCCGGAATGAATCTACAGTGAAAGCTCTATTGACAAACAGCTTCGGCGCGCGATTTTTGACTGTACTTTTACGTACCTTCTGTTGCTGTTGCTGCTGTTGTGCCTGCAGTTGCTGCTGCTGCTGCAACTGTTGCTGCTGCTGTTGCGCCTGCAGCACACGCAATGCCTGCAGCTGTTGCTGCTGTTGTTGCTGCTGCTGCTGTTGTTGCTGTTGCTGCTGCTGCTGTTGCTGCTGCGGCTGCGGCGTTGTCGCTGCCTTGGCCTGCATGCTCTTGGCATACGAAGGAGGCTCCATGCAGACCGCTTTACCCACCACGCCGCCATTCAGCGCACTGGCCATTAGGGGGGGCGTTGTAGGCGTCGGCGGTTTCACTGCACCTGGCACCACCACCGTGGATGTGGGCACAAGCAACGGCGAGTGCTGCTGGGCAGCGGCGGCTGCTTGCTGTTGCTGCTGCACCACCGCTGGCGACTTTTGCGGATAGGAGGGCGGCGCGGCGAGCACATGCACTGGCGAATTGCTGGCGGAGGCGCTCACCGGCGATTGGGGCGCCACGGCCGTCTGGAGCACAGGCTTCTGCACTTGCGTCGATTTGACGCTCTGCATGATGATTGGCTGCTGAGTGCGCGCCTGGTAGACGCGCGGCTGCGGTCGTGCCACGCCCGCCGAGGCGGGCAGAATGCCGCTGGCATTGCTCACCGTTATCGGACTGGGCGAGCCCGCCGAGGTGGCCGAGTAGATGCCGCTGCTGGGCGACTTGCGGTAGTCTGATTGCTGCGACTGCGTCGGCGACTGTCGGGACTGCATGGAGGCTGTGTAGCTGGGCGGCGGCGGTGCAGCGCTCACAACCACCGTATTCTTCAGATATGGTGGTGGTGGTTCAACGACGGCACCGCTGCCCGCACCCGGATACATGTTCAGCGCCTTCATCTGCTGCGTCAGCTGCTGCTGTGCCTTGATCCCGCTCCCGTTTTGCGGTATGACCGGCGAGGTGCCCCGCGTCGTCGGGCAGCTGGGCGCAATCGCTGCCGGACGATTCAGTGCGGGCGAGCGCCGTTTGAACATCTGATTGGTGGGTGGCGGTGGCGGGGGTGTCGCCGAGCTGCCCATGCCGGTGGGATTGCGCGGCGGTGGCGCTGGGGGCGCCGCATCACTGAAGCTGCTCGGCGAGGGCGAGTACTGCCCGGTGCTGGCTCGCCCGCTCAGCTGCTGGTGGGTGTGCGAGTGCGGGCTGTCCGACCGGGAGCTGCCGGCACCAGAGTCGAGCGCCGGACTGCAGCGCAGATAGTGCGTCGGCGTGTCGCGCTCAATGCTCGGCTTGCGTATTAGCTTGGGCGGTATCAGAGCGTTGATCATCTTTGGCACGTGCCCGTTAGCCGTCGGCAGAGTGACGACGGCCACGGCGCCCGGTGAAGGGGGCACGACGACATCGGGCGAGGGAGACGCCGAGGCCGATGGTGGCTCCAGTGGCAGCTTTGCGTGGTGGTAGTCGGGCGCATCGTTGCGGCCATTGGTGGCGGTGTATCGCAGAGGTGTGTAATTCTGTAAATTGAAATCGATAAATAAAATTGGAAGAGCTATCGATATTTGTATGGATATAAACTATCGAAATATTGTTAAACCTAAAGCTATAAACACTTATAACTTAACTATTTACCGATATTTACAAATCTATTAGTGATATTTTGATATATATCGATATTTGTAAATATAAAAACGATCGTCAAATCGCTAGGGTTAAACGTAGACGCATTAAATTATTAAATTCTTTAAGACTTAATTATTGATCGATATTTGGAAATACCGATTAAATGAAATGGAAAATATCGATATATTTCAAGCACAATGTATTCTTTTCTTTGGAAAGCACAATTTGAATTGAGCTTTATTCGACTTTCGATCTTTTTTTTTATCAAATATCCTAACTTCCCCCACTGACTACGCCACTGCCTGAACAACATTCCTACTCTGTGAGAAACTATATTTGTGTATAAATATAAACATACGTGTATGTGTGTGAGTGAGTGAGTCTGTTTGCTTGGTAGCAGTTCAAAAACTAAACAAAAGGCGCGCATACAAAATAAAAACAAAAATGCGAACAGCGCCTAAAACAAAAGGCACAAGAAACGCGGCTGCCAAAGCAATGAAATCAAATTCTTGCCATCGTTCAGAAATTCCTAAAAGTCAGGAGCACACACACACACGTATGTATAGAGAGCAAGCGAAGTGAGAGAGTGGGAGAGAGCGCATTGAGCGAGCAACAACAACAATAGCAGCAAAGCGATCGCCGGCTGACAGATTGCAGCAAACAGACAACAGGGCAACCTTCAGTTAGAGCAGATGCATGCTTGTTTGCCTGTGTGTGTGTGTCTCTTTTTTTTCTTTTGCTGCTGCTGCTGCTACCCGTTTTACGCATTCTTTTGATGCTACTACATCATCTTGTTTCTTTTGTGTCTGATCCTCGCATTTTGACTTTGCCGTGCGACTGACTTTGCATGAGTGATGACCATAAATATCGGGATGGCTGCGTGACATGAATTATGTGCAGAGTCACGCACGGCCTGGATGTAATGTAAAGTCAGTTCAAATGTTAAGCTGATGCTGTTAATGTTAATGAACGAGTTAAAAGCAAATCAAGCAGAAGCATCGGCAATGCAATTTAAATGTGTATTTATAAATTTCACATTTTTCAGCAACATTTATTACGCATCTCTAGCAGAGATATACATATGTATCTTTGTGTGTAGCTGTATTAACCCTCAAGTGGGCGAACGTTTGATGTGCGGCCAGACTAATTAAAACCAAGGACGCGAAACCCAACAAAAGAGACCCCCAGCAGACAAGCTGACGCGAGCCGCCTTACAAGCAAACCAATTGATTGCAAATTAGCTAAAGAGCCAATGGGCACACTAAATCAGCTGAACCGTTAGAGCCCGTGTCACGACAAATTTTCAAATTCAAATAAATTGGATTTGCGGGCAGGCGGGTGGCTCGGTGGGCAAAAGCAAACACTTTCGCTAATCCACTTAAAAGACCGAGCAATGCAATTGCCAATTGGGCAATACGTAAGCCCAGACACTTAACGCCTTGACCGAAATCACTTTGAACCTGACAATATACATATATATATGGTATATATACATATTTTATATATTCTCCAACGAAAATCGACGAGAAATGTGAACAAATTTGTTGGGCTTTTCTTGGCCCAAACACACAAACATAATTTGGCCATAAGATACATCAAAATTCTTGGCAAATGGCAAAGATATATATATATATATAGACGTATATATATCTGCCATATATCACAATGCGTACGTATGTAAATACACAGAGCGCAGATATTTATTTTTTGGGGAATGCTAAAAGATTCTTTTTGTGTCTTGCTGTCTTTTGTTATTATTAGAGGCGGGCCATCTTCACGTCTGACTTGTGCTGAAAATGATATATGTATATTTATTTAGGTGAAAATTCCTGGGAAAATCGCGACATAACGCGCAAAAAAACTCGACGAAAATTCAATGCAAATCGCGTACGAAAATAAACCTGAATAGCGCTCCCGATTGGGGAATTCTCATGAATTTGTTAATTACGACGCCAATTAGAAAAGATCTATATCTAAATACAAGAGAAGGTATATATAAATCAGATAAACTAAACATTGGCTTATAGAAGGTGATCAATAACAAAGTTAAAGGGTAGATCTCAGAATTTTTAATAATATTTTTAAGAGAATTTTCTATATCAAGTTGTATCAATTAGGCTTTTAGAGTTTTCTGATCAGATAATGGCTATCCCTATTAATAGTCCACATTTACTTGACAAACTCAAATCATGCGATTTATCTTGCTTAAAGATATGACAAATGTATTCCGAGCAACTGACCTTTATTATCTAACTGGGCGCATACTTTTGGCTGCCACTGTGCGCGAGTTATAAATAGCTTTGAAGGTATTTGACAACCAATTAGAGCTTTAAGCTGGATTACATATGTATGCGTGTACCCACAGTGCTATGCATGTGTGTGTATTGATAAGCCTATGGCTCAAGAGTGATTGAGAGAGGGAGAGGGAGAGGGAGAGAAGAGGCAGAGGCGGCTGCTATGCATTGTTCGATTTGATTGCCTTTGCGTGTTTGACTAATTTATTTATGCATATTTTTCGCTGGCTGTCGCTCGTATTAATATATTTTTAAATTTTTATAATGCCATTTAGCCCACTGGCGACGACATTTGGCGTCGGCTGACGCTGACGTTGGCGTTGGCGTTAGCTGTTCAATTTATTTCCAACGTTTTGTTATTTTAATTAGTTTCTCAAATATTTCTGTGTGATTTTATTTAAATTGTTTTTCCCTCTTCTTGATTTGGACTGAGAATTCGTGTTTGCTGGCTGATGGCTGCGTGGTTCGCGTCTCGGCTAGACCAGGCTAGACTTCGATATTTATAGCATTTGTCAGAAATCGTTTTATGGTAGCTGCCGCTGCTGCTGCTGTTGCTGGCCGTCCGCTCGTTGCGTGGGCCGAAAAGTGTTGAGCGGGCCATGAATAAATTGTATTTATTTATCGTTTTCGAACGCCCCCAGACGTATATGGCCCGAAGACGGGGCGTGGCAGCAGCTTCACCATATTTGAGCAGATTATGGCCTGGTATTTAGTACGCAGCATGACTAATTAGCCAAAAAGCCACGTGGCTGCCGGCGAAAGTTAGCCAAAAAGCAAACGGCGTCAGGCAAGATGGGCTGCAGCATGGGAAGGCAACTGTCAATAGGCCTGGTCATAACAATTTGCCGCATCCCGTCTTCTTCTTCTGTTTGTTACTTTCATAAAACCTGCAACTCCTGCTCGGGCAAGATTCTTGGTGTGGAGCGGCTTAGCCGCAGGAATGTTTGGCTAATCGCATGGCTCGGGCGTTCGATCATAATTTACAATCGCAAAAAACAGTAGCTGGCAGTGGAATCGTAAAATTTTAAATTAATGACCCGTCAGATCATATTTAAGCATTTTTATGACTTGCGTCCAGTGGTGCCGCTGCCACTGCCACTGCCACGACGTGAGGCTGCACTTTCGGCCGGAGGCTGGAGGCAAAACAATCGATAAACCAAAGCAAAGAGCAAACACAGTTTGTAAATGATTATTAGCCAAGTTGTGTTGGCAAATTGCCTCCAGAGTTATTTTATGAACTGGGATTGGGCTGCAGATGCAGCGCTCTCTCTTGCTCTCTCGCTCGCGCACTCTTTCGAGCAATTTGGCTTTGTGCGCACTCTCTCACCGATGCTTTTCGAACTTTTGGCAGCTGTGACGTCAATGCTGAATATCCAGGCCGATCGCGTGCACACATACACACGCACATGCAAAGCAAAGGCGCGCATTTACTCACGCAGAGAGAGAGAGAGAGAGAGAGAGAACAGAGAGAGGGAGACCGCGCTGGACATATTGTCTGGCAACGCAAGCCGCCCACTCAGCTATAAGAATTGCGTGCGTGTGTGTGGAACGGCAGAAGGTCAATTGCATTTCGTTGGCAGTTCATTAATTTCATTTCAAGCTCTCTGCTTCTATTTTTAGCACAAACAAACACACGCACACATTTACACATACAGACACCCACAAGTTTTCTATTTGCTTCGGCTCTGTGACTAACATTTTATCTTTTGGCCAGTCTAATTGCCAACTCCTGCCGCCCACTTGCAGCAGTGGCAGCGGCAGCAGCAGCAGCTGTGACAAATGTCTTGGCCAACATTGATGTATTATTACTGTATTTTACATGGCCGCTGGCACAGGTGAGCATCACGCTGCGGCTCGTGCCACCAGCTGAACATGTTTTCATACAGCGCCCACGCAGCAGCCGCAACAAAGTTGTTTTCGTATTTTGTTTTATTGTTGTTATTCTTTTTGATTGCGCGTCGCCCGACATGCGTTTTATCTAGCTGTTAATTTTTTATTAGTTCTCGTGTTTTCGGTCTCTTCTTCTCTGTTGTTGTTCCATTTTACGCATGACAAATGTTGCCGCATCATTTGTAAAGTACTAAAACAAACCGATGGACTGCAAGGGGAAGAGAGAGACAGATAGTGTTTTGATCATGTTCTCTTGCCTTAACAAATTCCCGTTATTTTCCTTTTACTATTTTCTATAGCATTGCATTGCGAGTATTTCGAGTTGCCGCAGAGTGAATCATCAATGGACTTTTATGCTCTAATCAGTGCTCGTGTTTAGCAAATCTTTTAAGTGTGTTAACATTTAAAGAAATTCCCCTGATACAATTTTTATTGACTCTTAACAACCTCTGATTAGTGTACTATTATTTTCCGTCTTTTTTTTTTTTTTATCAATTTCCAGATTTAACAGAGTGATAATGTATTTTAATCTTTGTTTTCGACTTTGGTCATTTATTAAATTAAGTATTTTACGCAATTTATGGCAGATTATTATAAAGCATTTAACCACGGATTAATTCTTTCTCTATAGTATTTCGTTCCTCAATGAATTCCTACAGAAAACGACTTTCAAAAGGAGAGAACGGGACAGCGTGAATCTATGTAACTGTATGTGCCTAAAGCAAAGTGCAAGCAAATGCACAGTGGTTTTCATTCAACAAAAATATTAAAAAAATAAAATAACAATAAAAAAACATTTTTAAATTTCTAATATAATTATTTTTCATATTTCATAATTTTGCTTACCTGATTATTTCTATGATTATTTTGTACTTCGAATCGCGTTAGATCCTGTTTAATGCTCTCGAGCGCTTCCGCTGTGTATTTATCATTGGGGCGACCGCCCCTTTTTTCGCCCGCTGGATGCATTATGCTGCTGCTTCTTCTCTTTGTGATATTTAGCACTCATATCACAAAATGCTCCACACTCTCGCACGCGCACAACACGAACACACACACTCACACACACACGAGCACTCACTCGCTCACTCACACACACTCACACACACACACACACACACACACACACACACACGCACACACACACGCACTTAGTAAAACGCAGATGCGCTCACTGAACAGCAGCAGCAGCAGCTATTTAATTTAAATAAATACGTTATGCTTATTTCTGTGTGCGTGTGTGTGTGTGAGAGAGAGAGAGAAGAATCTTTTAATTCTCTTCCTCTTCTACAGTTTATTTTAGGTGGTTTTGTTGCTGTTGTTGTTCTTATTGCTTTTGTTGTGGTTTGTTTTGCTTTGATTTTGAGGCACTTTTTGAAACGTGTGTTGATTCTTTATAATGAACTACTTACTAGTCTTGGCTTAAGGCAAGTATGCGTCTATTAAGCTTTATGATGGTTTTATTGTCGTTGTTTTTGTTTCGCGCTCGTTTCGTATTTTGTTTTTATCTTTGTTGTTTCTCACCACTCGCTGAATTCTTTACTAAGGCACTTCATTTGCATTATAATAAAAACATTTTTTTCTTGCTTGCATTTTGCATGTAAATATATTCACAGATTTCTGTCTGTGTTTGTTGTTGTTGTTGTTGTTAAGTCTTCATTTTGTATCACATTTTTTGCTGCTGCCCTTTTTATTCACTTCATTATCATTTTGCTTTATCACATATTCTGGCATCATCATCATGATCATCATCATTGACAATACAATTAATATTTTAGGCGGGCACTGGAAGTCACTCGATGAATGAATTTGAATATTAAATATGCATGTGTGAGTGTGTGCACACATACATACACGCGCAGGTATATCGGCTGATGTAGATTTTGATTTGATTTAGTCGAAGGCAGAGCACAACGCACGGCTTGACGGAATTTTAATTAATAATATACACGATCGATGTCGCCAACTTGCTGAAAATAGACACAAAACAGACGAAACAAAATAACTAAAGCTGAAGAGTAAAACCAGCGTAAGGGTGCTGCGACAGTGCTCAACTGGTAGATACCCGGCTGCGATACTGCGGATTTTTTTTAGGACTTTCTACAAATATACACATACATATGTATATACATTTAAGCTCTTTTCATTTGCAAAATATATATCCTCCAAATAATATCACACATTATCTTCACATATATTTCCAATACAGCGAAATAATTAAATATATCTAATTATTTATATATTTTAAAACAATATTTATATATATCAATTTATATCTTTTAATATTATTTGTATATATTTTTATATTGTTTATAAGTTCTATCAACATTTGCATACCCGTACTATCAAAATGATATTTACAGGGTATACAAAAAAAAATTGTCACACGCTACGCAGATGCGACGCATTTAAAAGGCAACTAAACAGTTCCATCACTCATGCACATACATACAAACACACACACATTCTCGCACATACACAGTTACTCACGCAGCAAACATTTACATGCCGAAGACGTGAGTCAGAAGAGAGACAGAAAAGTTTTGTGTTAAACAATCTGTTACAGTTCTTTTTTAGGGGGCATTAAACACAATAGAATTGGCAGCACTTGTCATATTGGAATGATTTGCACGCATTGCGGAGGTGAATTCCCGGTGGAAAGTTGGAAAGTCTGACGGCACATGATCATAATTTATGCATCGAATAGCGCATTATGTCATAGTCGTCTTCCAGGAAGCGTATAAATGCCCAAAAATCACTTTTATGACGAACCATCAAATTCACACACTATCATATTGACGAATTACCCATGGCTGTGGGCACAAGGGCATGGCAGGGATAGGCGTGCGCACCTGACTGTGGAAACGAGCTGACCAGTGATAAACAAACACACATACATGTATATACATACATACATATATTCACACAGCAACACGAATATGTAAACAAACAGACGAAATTGCCTAAAAAAAAATTGGGCAAACTGTGCCAAGTGCAAATGAGTAAAGCGAAAAGCAATTGCTGCTCTGTTGTATGTACATATGTAAACTAACATAGGTACATTCTGTGCAATATGTAAGGACAAAGCATTGATGTACACATACACTGTTAACATAACAGCCTTTGGCTTTGAATATGTAAATGAGCCATAGCTAAAAGTGGATTATGTAAATACGAATACAAATGCTGAGAGAATTTCCGCTGTTTAGATCCATTGTTTATTTCCCTTTCAACTCCTTTTTAAGCTGAATTTTATAATGATGGGAATTTTTCAGGAATTTATTCGAGTTCTGATTTGATTGTTATTTCACTCTATGAAATTCGCATTTAAGCTGTTGGAATGCAAAAGTTAAGCTCCCCAGCACATACATACACACATATATCGCAGCAAATGTCGTTTCATAAATTTAGCTTGTGTACATATTTTGCACCGTCCAAAGAGTTTAATTATTTTGTTGACAGAAGTTAACTTTTGCGCCTGGTTTTGTTGACGCTACGCATTTTGCTATAGTGCTGTGGAATGCCGAGTTAGAGACTTCGGATGTACATAGGCATAGATAGCTAAGCACTGAGATAAGCGAGACTGAAGGTGCTTGGGATAATAAACAAACACGCGCCAAATTCAAATGTCAACAGCGTCTGCCCCCAGAGCAAGACCCACGGCGCCTTTCCCCCTCCCCAACGCAATTGTTGCGAGGCATTTGCCAATTTTGGGAAATTTTCGCATTCCATGCATACCGAAAGCAAAAAGAGAAACAGAAACAGAAACAGATATAAATACATATTTTCAATAACTAATTAACAATACAAATAAACTGAAGCACACACACACACTCACGCGCATAGACAAACGTGAGTGTGTGTGTGAGTGAGTAAGAGAGGGATTTTTGATGCGTTATTAAGCGGCTCGTTGAGTGCGACGCTATTGGAATTTGTAATTGTTTAATTGCGGCCAAATTTTTGCTTGCCTGACTTGAAAGACAATCTGCCGCACTTGCGACATTTTGATGAGCCATTATGAGCATTAGGCATGCAAAGGTAACACAGAAATCACAGCAGACCAGAATGCGAGACGCAACAGCGCTGCTGCTGATTACATGACCTCTGTTAAGTTGTATGTTAATGGCGCATGTAAGAGCCTATTTTTAGTTGGTTTCTCTATTGGCCAAACGTCACTAAAAACTATCGTAAAATGCGTAAGACTATCTCTCTCTGTGTGTGTGGGTAGTCGCGTGCGCATGTAAAAAGCATAAGAAATGCAAGGCAAGTGGAAAAGCAAATAAAATGCATAACACAAATGCCAGTGGCAGGCCACAGAGAGCGAGAGAGTGAGTCTAAGAGAGTGTGAGAGCAAGTTGTCCCTCTCTCTCTCTCTCTCTCTCTCTCACACACACTCACTCGCTCGCTCGCTCGCTGGGCAGAATATAAAAATAGTATTAGTTGCTGATTATTATTGCAAAAATGCGCATTCCTCGGCGACTTATCCCCACAAGGCGGCTGCTGATGCTGCTCCACTCTCTGTGTTTTCGTTTCGTTTTCCCTTTTTTCATACACTCACACACACAGACATGTGTGTGTATGTATGTGTGCAGTTGCAACAGGCATGTTTCAAAATGTGTGGAAAAAGAGAAGAAAAGAAAAAAAAATTGAAGCAAGAAGCAAGAAAAACGAGCTAAATTGCATTTTCGTCGTCGTCGCCGTCGACGTTGTCGCTCGTCGATTGCAACTTGCAGCAGCCAGCCAAACAGTGGCGCACCGCTAGGGGGGACCTCGCTCGCTGCAAACTCTCCGTGCGCTGCCATCAATGGCCAAACGCCCACCCCTTCGCCCTAGCCAACAGCACAAACTAGACGCAGCAGCAAACTGGGCCCCGGCTTGACTTGGCCTGGCCAGGCCTGGTCACTTTTTTATCGTTCATTTACTTTTAAAAAGCAGCAGCTACAACAACAGCAACAACAACAACAACAGATCACTGTATTTATTGCCTTGCTCATGCCTGGACTCTGTCTCTGTGTGTGTTTTTGGAATGCACACGAGCACATAGACATCGCCTCACCTGTTTAGTCGCTGCCTGCAGGCGGAGCAGCCCACAACAACAACAACAACAGTCACACACACACATACACACACTATAATCCACTACGAATTGCATGCTGGAATGTGAATGGAATCTCAACAATTTTCAGCGTCGCTGGCGTTGACGCCGTCGACGTCGCCGCTGCCGTTGACGTCGTTTGGCGCAACTTTTTGCACGTCAAATCAGAAAAAAAATATAAAAAATTCAAAATAAAACGTAAAAAAAAAAACAAATAATTACAATTTGATGTACGCAAATGTATGTAAAGCTATGCAAATACATTAGTGTGTGTGTATGTTGCTCAGTTGACAAAGTCAAAATATACACACATAAAGCTGCTTGAGAAATTATTGTCGTACTGACATTGACGCTCATCTCTAAGCACCAGCGGCAGAGGCAGAGGCAGCGGCAGCGCAGCAGCTGCCTCTAATTACAAGCGCACCCGCAGTTGTTACTATTGTTGTCATTGTTGTTGCAGTTACTTGTGCCACATTTTGCATCTCTCATATTTACATGTTGGTGTTGTTGTTGTCATAGAGGTATTCCTTCAAGTTTTATGTTTGCAGAAACCAGACCAAAGACGGTCACACTGCATTTCAAATAAGAGCATAGAGATGCCACAGATTCAAAGATTTATAATAATCACACAGTATATCGATAACTTTTTTTTTTTTTATATTAAATTTGCTAAGCAGAGTTCTTCATAGCGAATGATCACTGTATTAAGCCTATGTACACTACCTACTTTTGATAATTTGTTTTATTTGCGCCAATAGAGATAAGATTTTGCAACAATTTCTGTTTGCATTTTTGCATTAAAAATTGTGTTATTTACTTTGCTGTGCGCAGATCGCATTTCATGTTCCCCGTACAAACAGATTCACCTGGTTGTTATGGCGACACCCAATTATACTCATAGCTAGGTTGGGTGACAGTAAACTAACTGTTTTACCAGATTGTTTGTCTGCTTTATATATTTGTGAAGAAGACTAGCATAGAGAGCATAAACAGATGTTTAATAGCGGAAATTGTTTACAATAATGGGATCAGCATAGCTCTTATCGATAGTAAAAGAAAATTCATAAATAACTTATCAAAGTTGAGCATTAATGCTGAACTCAGCTGCCATCACTAGTAACTGTTGTTGATGCTCTTGTTATCCATTGTTTTCTTTTGATCCGTCATTTGCTAATTGTTGCAATTGTGTTTAAATAAATTGCAAGCGACTTTTATTAACGCCCACAACATGACGAGTTTTGGCACCTGAATTATAACGGCAATTAGCAGCAGATGGCATTCGACGAGAGAGCCAGCGCGAGTCTGAGTTAAGGACAACGGAGAGAGGCGCATAATTATGCACACACACTTGCATACACGATCGCACGCACACACAAACATACAAATGCAACAGAATGGAAAAGGGATGGAGGAAGGGCGTGCAGCTAGAGCGGAGCAGTTGCAGCTGAAGAATTTAATCCGATTTGTAGTAAAGTAACGAGCGCGCAGATATTGCGAGCAACGACATCGGAGTGAGGCAGGGAGGGGCATAGAGTTAGAAAAAGCAACACACGCACATACACTCACACACACACGTACGCATACTCGCTCACACATTCATTGGCACTCACGAACTGCGCGTAGTGAGAAGAAAAATATGTAAATAGATGAACCGTTCGTTGCATGCATTTGGCATTTTATTTTGGATTTTCCACAAAGCTACAAAATGCACTCACACACTTGCGTTTTCTTTGTAGATTTTCTTGCATATACATATCAACATATATGTATTTGTACATACATATATAATTTTTTTTTAGAAAGAGAAACAGAGCCAACCAGCACAATTGGAAATACATACATACACGAGACACATATATACACACACACGCACGCATGAACTGAGAAGTACTGAATTTTCGATCGCTAACCATACGTCTCGCGCACTATTTTCAGATGAGATCGTTGCGTTTTTCTGTAAATTTACCTTCACGCGCTGCGTTTTTGCACTTTTCACAAATTTTTCTCCACCTCCACGCGCTGCGTTGTTTTAATTAATAATAATAGATGGGCGATAGATTGTGGTGGTCGAGCGATCGACTGTGTATAGAATGTGGTGGCTCGACGACAATTCAACTTACAGACTTGCACTGGACGTTGTTATCGATAATATACTTATAAGTTGGCAGCACTGAAAATGTACACCCAACTTGAAGCTCATTATTACAGCACCCACAACGGCGGACAGTTTAAAAATATCGTATACAAAAATTACTTATAAAATTGTACAATAGGAGATACATCTGGGGATACAACGAAAAAAGTACATGCTTTTAAATGTGACTCATATCGTATATTTGAATTGACGCACTTGTTATTTAAATGCTAATTGAGGTTTGGCATATCTAATGGAGTGGACAGACAGATCCAGCACCATTAGTATATTATGTTTTTGTGTTATGAAGAGCGATATGATCGGTATGTTGCTAATCAGAAATTAGATACTCTTAAATTTGTTTAAAAAAACCAATCGTATTTAATTTGGTGCACTATGGTTAGTATTTTAGTTTTATATTTAAAAGGTGAGGATTTTGACCTTAGCGTCCGAACGGTCACACTGGTCGCATTGTCTGCAGTTCTCTGCGCGCACTTTAGCCGAGCGGTTGGTTATGCGGTTGACGAAGTTCCTTTTGCATTGTTTTTGAGTGTCGTCGCTCGCTTAAGGCTTGTATTAACCACAAATTTAATTAGCCAGTTTGAATTACGCTTTTTATCAATTGGTGGAAATCGCTAATTGATAGTGTTTTAGTTAGCGTTGGCATTTGCAGTTGCATCTGCATATGCGTATGCTTGTGTGTGTACGTGTGTATTTAAGTGTGAGATGGCGAAAATCAATAACAAAGCAAAGTAAATAAAACGCAGGCGAAAAGTGCATACGAAAGTGGCTGTGGCAATGCAAAGAAGAAGAAAACAGCGGCCGCTCTGTAAACGTTCTCTTGGGTGAGAAAGCAAGCAGCTTCAGGTCAGGCTGAGTAGTAGTTGTAGTTGTAAATACATACAAGTGGATGCGACGTGACGTGAATTTGTAAAGTGCGCCGTTATAAACGCAGCTTTTGCTGTTGTTATTGTTGTTGTTGTTGTTGGTGTTGCTGCGGACTCTTGAAAACTCTGAGCTGCCGCTGTTTTTGAATGTTATATATATTTTTCGTGTTATGTATATATATTTTAATTAATTCCCATTCTGGTTCTTTAGCTGCGAATAGGGTCAAAATAAAACACGCAAAAGCGTTTTAATTCCGAGTATTAAAGAGAAAAAAATTTATAAGCGTGTCTGTCTGTCTGTGCCTCTTGTGAATTTGTGTGTGTGTGTAAACAGAAGAACGCGCGTGATTCATACCTTGATACACCGGGGGCGGCACAGGAAAAGTCGTCGACAGCGCGTGTTGTTGGCCCGAAAGAGACGGACACGGACACGGAGTCCGTCCATTGAACTGCCGCGGCTGACGGCGACGACGACAGCGGCAACGGCTGGTGCTGCTGCGACGCGACTGCGACGCAATTGCTTCCTGGCGAAACGACGACAACAACAACATGGACAAAAGTGAGTATGCTTAGGAGGAGACAAGAAGAGAATGAAGAAAAGAAGAAGAGCGAACACAAAAAAAAAAACTATGAAATTCGTGCCTTGCTGCAGTTTTGTTGCTGCTGCTGCTGCTGCTGCTGCTGGCACTGCTGTTGGTTATGTTTTTAGGGTGGGTCCATCTGTGCCGTTTATCTATGGCTTTTGTGCTCTGCGCTTTGCGCTGCTATTCGCATTGTTGGGTGTGTCTTAGGGTGGGCGTGCAAAGTTTCTAGTTTGTGTTTCTCTCCTCCACAAGGACACTAAAACAACAAATTTGTGATTGTTGTTGTTGCAAATTGCGGTACTTAAAGCTACTCAGCTCAAGTCAAATAAGAAAATAATAATAATAATAAAGAAAAGGTTCGAAACCAGTTTTACAGTTGACTTTATATTTTTATTACTTTATTTATTTTTGTGTGAAAAAAGAATTTGTTGTTGATGATTTCATGCGGCAAAGAGTTTAAACAATTTTTCTGTATTTTTTTTTTTTTTTGCTTTTGTTTTGGCTGCGAACGTGCGGGACTTTGATGGGAAACAATGTGAATGGCTAAGACAAAAGATTTGGATTTGTAGAAACTAAAACAGGTAGAAAAGTGTCTGTTGCAGAAGTTGTTAAAGTTGAAGTTTTCGAGGAATCTAATGAAATGCTGTAATTCTAGACAAGCAATGGATTAAGGTTCGAGAAAGCCTAGTTTGGAGAGAACTTGTAACTGAAGTAGGATTATTCAAGTATTATTGCTAGTATTGAATTTACTTCAATTTGCTATTGTTGTTTCTGGTCATAAATTATATATCTATATGTACTGTATATAGTATATCTGATATAGTTCACAAACCACTAATTAGCAATAATGTGCTTGGGCTATTTTATAGCCCAATATATGGGATATATGGGAATCAAGTGCAAATTGAAGAACAAGTTTGTCTTGGGCTGAACAGAAAATGAAGTCATTTCTATAAATTTGATTTTAATATTGGAGAAAATGGTTTGAAAGTTTTTAAAAATATATGTGGATATTCGGAACAGTGGGGAAAAACTTCTGAAAATGTTTTGATCTAGTAAAATTGTATATGAATTTAAATAATTAATTGCTTAAATTATTATTAAATTATTATTCCTTCTTTCTGCCTGTATTATATATATTTCATGTATTTTCATACATTTATATCATATATCAGAGAAATCATATGACATAACATCTTTGCTGTTTAGCCTTTGAAACAAGCATAGCAAAACAGGAAGATTGTCAGTTAACGATTATATACTATAACTCTTAGTATATATATATATATATATATATATATATATATATATATCTGTACAGTCTATGAGTTGCCTGATAAGGATAGAGTCAGAGTCGTTGAGCTTGCAATATTAATAAAACATGGTTTTGCTTTCTTTGTCAACCTCAAGATTGTTCGAATGTTCAGTGTTGTTGTTGTTGTGGTTGATGTGTCTGATAATATAGCTGATTGGGTTGCATATATTCAGCTTCCACTCGACACCCCCATCCGCCCATCTGCTTCGCTGATGATTTCTTTTGATGAGCACACAATGGAGCTCGTCTGGAATGGTTTTGTCTGGGTCGCATTTGCATCCCGAACAAAAGACGCCGCTGCTTTCTTCCGTTGTTGTTTTTAAGTGATTCGATTTGAAAACTAAAAGTGAAAAATCTTGAATAACACAAAAGCGAAACAGCAGCAAGCCATAAATGATGCTGATGACCAACAGGAAATGCCCGAACACACAGAAACGCAACACTTTAAAAATATACTATACCCATTAGAAGTGATTAACAATGAGCATATTGTTGGGTGTTTTCAATTGAAGCAACTATAAATCTTATTGATTTAATTAATCTGGGAATTGGCTTACATTTTGAAAATGGATTTGTATTTTTTTGTTTGATTGGAAGAAATTTATAAAAGCAAGAAATATTTGTAACTATAATTAATAAAAGGGAATCCCTTTCATTAATTGAAATTTGCAGGGTAGGTGCTAGTCAGGCAGGCTGTGCCCAGGAGATGTGCTTGTACATCAGACTAATGACAAATATACAGAGTATCTGCTTCCCAGGCACAGTAACTGTTTTCTCCAGTCGGGCAGAGTATATTCAGCAGCTTTGACATGTACCAGGTATATCCTAGTCGGGCAGGCACCTTACCCTGTAACTATACCTAAGTGAAACTAATTCCATTTATAAAGGGCGTCTCATAGTTGGGCAGAGTGAAGGAAGTAATTCGTAAGACATGTGCAGGGTATCTGCAAGTTGGGCATGCCCGCCACCGCACACTTCGCTTTCCTATAAATTTGTGAAATCTTTATTTTAATATGAATCGCTTATCAGTTGCGGCGGCTGCCATTTGGTAAATTGCTTCTGGCAAGCCTTTCGCCTTGTGCCTTGTGGGTGTGGCAATTACTTTTCTCTGCTGCTCTGCCTCTTCTTCTGGCTCAGCCCGTGCGTGGGCTTACAGCAGTGCCCAGCCCATGAACTGTCTTTGTCTACAATTTCTCAACACTGTTCGCATTCGCATTCATAATCGGCGAATGGATGATTCATCAGGTCTGAAGTTTTGTCACGACGAATGCGAATGCGAATGGCAACAAAATGATGCGAATTTTGTATGCTTAGACTCTCCGCTGCCGCCACTTCCCTCCAATTGAACAATCAACTGTGAATGCATATTGTTTGCAGTCCATTCGAGGGCTTTGAGTCAGCTCCCAACAACTACTCGATGTGGAAGTAATGAAAATGTGCGCGCATTTTTGCTTTTGCTTTGGGTTCGTTTATCTTATCGCCAACTTATCAGAGCGTACAGTTTTTTTTCCTTTTTCTATTTTTTTTTTTTCAAATTTATATGGGAACATATCGAGTTCGGGGCTTTAAATACAAAACTTCTGTGCTGTGCTCAACTTTCGTCTGACACTGAAAACAAAATTATCAAGTAATTTGCGGCTTGACTAGGAAATACCCACTTTTGATAGTGTCTGACCATGAGATATCCGTCTTTAGATATCTATCTATATGATAACTCTAGGAATATTCAAAATTTTCAAGATCAAGACTGCAAATGGAAATGGAAATGGAAATGGTAGATTAAAGTCTTTAATAATTATTGGATTGGAAAACAACATTTCATTTCTTATATGATTTTTCTATAGACTAAACTGAAGTCATATCCATATATAGGCTAATGGCTAATAGATATTCTTTTATGATCTCTTGTATTTAATATGATTTGGTCTGAGTACAGCGAGTCTCCGCACGTTTTCTTGCCCTTTTTCTTATCAATCTCAGACCGCCTTTATGTCCCACGTCTGCATAGCACTTGCATCTGACCATAGACCATACACCATACACCATAGACCATAGATCGAGACACGCTCAAATTTAGTGTTCACTAATATCCCAATTAAAGAAAGTATACAACACTGTTTCTAACATTGACATGTAACTATCGATAATACGATCTATCCCAATACTAATATCTTCGATATACTATATGTATATAGATACTTTAATATCTTTATTAGGAGTCAATGCATAAAACTAATATACCCGTTATGTTCCAAACTATTTGCAATGTATAAAGTCGTATAAATAGTGAAAAACTATGCCAAGTTTAGTAAATGTTTGCGCTGCCTAAACAAACGCGCGTTATGTAAGTACATACAAATGTGTGTGTGTGTGTGTGTGTGTGTATGCAGGTATGAATATATATCTGAGTCTGACTGTGTGTGTATTTATGCTGCTTGGCTGATTGGGCGACAGTTTGTAAGACATACGCTTTATGCTCTTTATCAGTCAATTGTTTAGGCATCATTAATTCTGGTCGCAAACAACAAGCAATGCGGGCGCGAGCGTCTCAGCCAAGCCATATAAATACAATCCAAACACACACACACACACACAGGCACACGTATGCATATGCATGTATATGTAGTCATATCATTGAACTGATAAGCGTCAACTGAACTCAAGGCCTCGTCTTCAACGTACCCTCCGCCCTCGCTCTGGCTCCCCTTCAATAGCGCTCGACTGTCGCAATTGTATAATTGAAACTCAATAAGTGAAAAGTAACTGTTCTTTACAAACAATTTCAATTCCCAGAATTTTCCAGTGTTTTCCAAACAAATTTAATGGAAATGCATAGAGTCAAGTAGCCAATTTTATACGAATCAAGTGGAAGTACTTACTGAGTACTGTTCCAGTTTTTCTGTGCTCTTTGCCTGGCACGAAAGAGTAAATACTCGAGCTGAGTGGTTTAAGTTTTCTTTTTGGTGAAAGGAAATGAGAATGAAAATTGAGAAAACTTTGAGTATAGGGAAAGTTAGGCAACTGGACAAAAAATCAAATTGTATATATCTATATAGAGAAACGAAGAGAATGTTAAGAAAAGAAATTATATTTAATAGGGAATATCCTTAGTAAATGAAATTATATTTTATGCTTAACAATTCTGATTGGAATTATTTAAAAAATATGCAGGCAATTTTTATAGGAACTATAAAATTTGTACAGTCTTCCCATTTATGGAAAATATCTAAACGTAGAAAGCAATCCATTCATATGCAATCTCTTAGCTAATTATTTCTATAAATACCTCTGCACAAATAACGTTGCAGTTGTTGTTGTGGCATGGCAAATGGAAAAGCGCTTTGGCCTGAATGAAGTACCATTAGGAAAATGTAATCAGCAATGGGGCCAGCTGACCCCTGGCTGCTAGTCAAGCTGCACACTTGGCCCACGCCCCCACATGGCGCTGAGTGTGTACACACACACATATACATACAAATAGTCTTTTAGTCTTTCATCTTGTCTACACACACAGACACTTTCCATCGTAAAGTCTTTTTTAATTAAACAAACGACGAGTTGCGGTGGCGCATAAATCAAGCGCATGCGTTTTTCAATTTAACTGTTTGGCCTTGGCAATGAAAAATGCAATATGCGTGGGTGTGCGCGTGGGTGTGGGCAGAGGCGTTAGTTTGCTCAAGTGCAGCTGTGGGCGTGGTCGTGACGAATCACGCGTGTGACAATGACACCCAAGCCAAATGACTTAATCAAGCTGCATGACACACAGACAAATTAGACACGCACACACATTAATAAACTTTGCGCTGATAAGCGTATACACACACACACACCCACACACACACACACACACACTCCATATTAGGCAGCACTGAATAGTTTGCCTTTTATCAGCGTGGATTAGAGTGTCTTGAGGGCGTGATTCATTCATTGCGATAACTAAATAAATGCCAGAAGCTAATTATTGAAATAAACAATACACCGGGAAAATACGCATAGTTTCTCAGCATACACTTTCCATTGGGTATATACGCTTCGTCCTACAATGTGTGAAACACTTTGACTATGCTTTGTTAGGCTAAATGGATATATGTATATATATATATATATTAACTGTATAAACATTCATCAATTATTGGCATACATTCAGTTTCCGTCAAATTTGTTTGTTTTTTTTTTGCTTTGTCAACATTTTGTTTACTTTGACATTTTTCTCGTCAATTGGCACGCAACATTTGCGGCTTCGGCTGTGACCTTGGCCATGAGTTTTCCCCAATTACCGTTACATGTCAGTCAAGTCGCGTAAACATGAAGGTCGGAATTGTAACAAAGTTCAAGGACACGGCCTTGAGGCCTGCAGCAAAAAGGACTTTCATAGCTGGATCAAGATGTGTGCCGTGTTAATTGCACCAAATATCTGATAAGTGGGACATTGTAGTATGCTTTATTTATAGAGAGTGGAATTTGTGAATGAACTTTATATTATGCTAATTAGAAAAGGTTGCAGAGAGGAACTCTTTTTGTTAACTGATTTTCTTTATAAATTTCTATTCTAATTCCAAAGTTTAAAGCTTTGGACGTATGTTGACTATATTTTGATTCAAGTAGATAAGATTTAAATGGGATATTTAGATTTATATATATATATATATATATATATATATATATATATATATATATATATATATATATTTATATTATATTGCAATGTTTTGTCTAATTTCTCCGTTCTTTAAACCAGTTAATTTATATTTTTGTTATGTGCTTTGAGCAATACGTGTTTAAATTTGTTTTTCACTATTTTATTATGGCATCCCGCCTGACCTAGTTCCGAAGAAAAGTCTTTAAACACATAAGCTGAACCTTTTTCAGTTTTCACCTGATTATGCCCCCTAGATTGCTGACAAACCAAGTAAAGCCGAGAAAATGAAGCATGTTTCTGAATTTATTGCCGCCAGCCACGCCCCCATACCATTTTTGGCTTCTCTTAAGTGTGTTAAAACTCAGGCAAACGCAATTTAACATTTACGGTTCATGGCTCCGGCGATATAGACACAAAGCCAGCCAAAAACTGATTCGTAAGCCAATTAGCATGTGTTTCTTCAAGTGCAGACGAAATGGGGGGAATTTATCTTTATACACACGCACACACACGCATATAGACACACAGACACCCACACCTATGCGAGGTGTTTGTGTGCCACTAGAACCGGTTGAACCCCTCGCTATACCTGCGGCTGTTGCAACCAGGTGCGTTTTTTATGTGACCTGCAAATTGATTCATTTCCATGCGTCACTCTGTTAACGGCCCAACAAATTCTCTCTCCTAATTTAGCGGAACTGTGGCCAGCAGCCCATTGAGTGGAGTCGAAGAAAGAGAAACATCAATGGCAAGCCATTGCTATCAAAGCTGGGCAACGAAAAGGTCGAGAAACCTATTAATCATCTGCATAAGGTTCAATAATCTCACGCTTCACAGATGTATTTAAGATTGTATTTGAGTTAAATGATATATTCTTTAAAGAAAACAAGTAAGTAATCAAGCATAAAGGGGTTTATTTGCCCGGCTTCCAAAGAGCTCTTTAATCTCGTCTCACGTTGGATGAGTTATCAATTTTTTCCATTCAATTAATTGATAAAACAATAGTTCTTTTTAGGTCAGCTGACGTAATAGTCTTTATCTTTACCGATGTAACTGTGTGTTTTATGCAAATTCTGGTTTCATATTCTGTAATCTTGCCTTGGCATAGATTCCGTGCCGAAACACTTGTGCTGTAGAGCATTTCCATGTCGCATCAGTCGCGACTCTGATAAATTGTTCATATTTATAATTTGCATATTTTTATGGCAAATTTAAGCGCGACATTGGCTCAGCCTTTTAAGCACAGCGCATCCCATTAACGGACGCCCACTCTGCACACATAAGCGAACGCCCTCTGGCGGTCAAAAGTGTGGACTACGACGAGCTTGTCATTTTCTTCAATTTTGACACATTTGCACGATTTCCCAGTTGGATTTTTCACACGACACCGCGCGCCACGGTCGTCGCCTCATTTTTCAGCGGTTGTCGCTCATGTTGTTGTTGTTGTTGTAGTAGTAGTAGTGGTAGCAGTTTTTGTTGTTGTTGTTCGTGGTGGTAGTTTTCACCACTTAATGCTGCAACTTTTCACCATTTCTCAGCATTTAGCTGGCGCGCCTCATTTCACAAGCAGCGCTCCGCTCGTCGTCGTCGTTGCATGCTTCCCATTCTACAATGGATATGTATGTGTCTATGTATGTGTGTGTGTGTGGTAAGCTTGCATTTGTAGTTGTTGAGCTTTGTGGCCGCTGTCTGTTGGTTTATTAAAGCGCACATTCAGATGCGATGTGTTTGGCCAAAAGAAAGAAAATATAAAAGGAAAAAAAAACCGCTCAACAAAGAGAAAAGAACAAATGAGAAATGTTAGTGAGCGACTCATAGATGCCCTGTACCATAGTAACATGAATATATAAAACGATTCTGAGGAATATAGACAGTATGTGTAGTATATGCCTTTGACTACTGCATTGATTTATTCTAATTGGCTAATGCTTAAAGCTTACCATTTGCTTGTTAACACAGTTTCATCATGCCCGTGCTCAGTCAGCTTGCAGGGTGTACGGCGTCAGTAACAAAACCCACATTAAAGGTTCATTTGGCTGTCGCTTTGTTGGCTTTGGCGTGGGGTTAAACTGTAACTGAAATACGGCCGTGTTGGCCCAGTTACAAATCGGCAGCGACTTTAACGTTGGCTCCAGCACTTTTGCCACTTCTCTCGGTCACTACTCTCTCTTTCGCCAGCTCTCTCACTCTCTCGCTGGTCTTGTGCAACTTTTAATGTTGTCGTCGTCTGCAAATAAAGTGAAATTATTATGTGCGCCACACAAAGCTGCTTTATATTGCTTTTGGCAGGCACTCCAACGTCGGTGGTCCGCTCTACTCGCTCCGCAGCACCGTTTGGCTGCTCGCTTTCCGTCGGATTGAAAGCATTTCGATTCACTTAACAGTCCGTCTTAATTGTTCACAGTGGATGTCATTAGAGTCTGTTCGCATTAGTTATTACACACTGCTAAATGGCTTACACTTAAAGTCTCTAAGTGACGCATCCAATTTCCTCACTCGCAGTGTAATCCTCAGCATGCGAGCGCGCACACGTCATTTATTAGATTTGCGGCCATAAAACTTGCCCAGTCGCATTGGCCCACATAAAGAACATTCATTGCAGTTACTGATACGCGCAAGAACGTTCAATTATTTATTTGCTCGCACACCCTATGCATTGCCTAAGGGGTTATTTCCTTTTAAACTGAGTGTATCTGTAGAGGCTTATTGCTGTTTTCTTCCTTATCAGAATGTTGCCCATTTATAGGGTATTCGTAGACTCTTAACTTATTTCTACTTCAGTTTGGCTATTAACTTTTTTATCGCAGATTCAAGTTACCTTTAGCACTCCTCTCTCTATGCCTCAAGCCAATAACTGTTTCCGTTTGTGCCTCATTATGTGTCTCAACCTATTTTATATCATATATGTTAAATCATAAAGCAAATTGTACAGAAAATAAAGTGATTCGTGCGGGGGCAGCAACCTCCAATCCAAATAAGCTGCGATCTGTTGTTGTTGCAATTCAAATTGTTTCGAAGGCGAGCGAGCCAAGCGTATTTGCTCTTGTTATTGTTATATCGTAATCATATAAATATATAAATATATAAGTGTATAAATATATATTTATGATGGCATTGTTATGATGCGTCATGGCAAATGTTTCCCTTTTTGGGGCTTCAGGTCTGTGGTATGAATGAACTTAAAGATGGGTTATAATAACCGAGAAGTGCGCTACAGTTCGTTTTAGAGTTAAACTGATAATGGATTAATGATATATATTAAAGCATTTACTGGAAATGGAAGCTTACAAGTATTTACCATTATTATACGAACTTAAGATAACTTTTTTTTTCTACAAATTTATTGCTGTTTTTCCGCCCATGACATTATCAACAATTACTCATCATAGCAAATATTTATGTAGATATATGTGTGAAGCAAAAATTTTAATGACATCATTTTAATTGACCGCAAATCTCGAGTCTATATTTGATAAGAATTATAGACTGCAGCAAGAGGAAGAACTCATATCATATCAAATGTCAGTACACAATGCGGGAATTTTAATAATTTACTTGACATGGGCCACAGTCACTGCCAGCAGTAATCGTTAACCCAATTTGACGCCTAGTTGACTGATGCCCACGATTCGTGTTCGTATTCGCTTCGCATTGTTTTTTGGCTTTGTATTCAGTTTGGTATTATCATTCCCATTCGGAGCGTAGCTCCAAAAATGGACACAAAGAGCGCGTCATGTAACTTTTACTTTTTAAGCATTTTTTGAAAAAGTCAACAAAAATGTGAGTGTCACGTAGCAGAGCGATAGACAACACATTAGCCAGTGGGCGGTCAGGGGCGGGACGTAGATAGACTCGGCGGGATTGCGCAATAGTAAATATGTGCACTTGGACATGGCCATTAAAAATTGCGCGTGTCCCATATAAGGTTACCCCATTGGCTTACTTACATGATGTATCTCTTGCTTACTCTTGCTCACTATCCATCTCTTTCTCTGTTTCTCTGCAGCAATCTGTGCAATAGTGGAGTACGAGTATGCTGCCAAGGAACCAGACGAACTGGATCTGCAGAAGGGTGCCATCATACATCGCATCAAACAGATGCCCGGCGGCTGGTGGCAGGGCACACTGAAATCCTCCGGCGCGACGGGCATGTTTCCGGATAATTTTGTTCGCGTACTGGAGCCGAGCAGCAATGGCAACCACAGCGATGACAGTGCGGCGGTGCAGCTCAGGTTGGTGACGCAATCAGCTTAACACTCAAATGACATTAGCTGAAAATGGTCAGAGATTCATTGACTTGCTCGCTCTAGAAAGCGCTTGACAATAATCTACTGTAAATATGAAGAATTTATATTTATATTTAGAATATATAGAACACGTTTTAGTAATATATGATAAATAAGGGAAATATTTATTTAAATAAAGAAATAATATTTATTTCAAATAATAAATAATAATAAATAAAAAATTTTTATCAATAGAAATTTATAAAAATAAATGTGCGACATGAGTTAAGCTTCTCTTTAATTTGATAATTAATGTTTTATGATTTAGCATAACTATATAAAGCATGAGTAATAATTCGAATAATGTGTTGATAAAATTCATAAAAGCTCCCTATTTACTATATGTATATATTTTCCATTCATTTAAAGCTATCAATCAGCAAAATATTATTTATAGTCACTCAAAAACATATTTATTTGTTTGTTAGCACATTAAGTGAGCTTTAAAGCTCATGAAGATGAAAAGCGTACTGTTGCTTTGCATACACTTTTCTCTCTATCAAATTTATGTCCATTTCATATTCAGATTTTTAGTTTTTAGCGCATTTTCTAAAGCCGTCTTTCAGCTAGTGTCATTGAGTGTAAACAGAATTTGTAAATTCTCTCTTTGTCTACAGTTTTATATAATTTGTGCACTCTTTTGTCTCTCTCTCTCTCTCTTTGATTTGAATTTTACGCTCTTAGGGAGAAATCAGCGACATCGAATCGTCGCTGTAAAGTCATCTACAGTTACACACAAGTCAACGACGACGAACTGACGCTGGCCGTGGGTGATGTCATTGAATTCCTAGGGGAGGTATGTACACCAGACACACACACAGACACACGCACGCATACATACACATACACATATATAACCACAAACCGCATACACTTAGTGCCCACAACCCCCATTTAACCTCTTTGCCAATAAGTTTTTGACGCAACCCAATAACACAGAACTGAAAGCGAATATGAATATACGAAAAAGAATGTATTTTTGTGCTGTTTTGCTCTCATTTAGGTCGAGGAAGGCTGGTGGCGCGGACGTTTGCGCAGCAAAGTTGGCGTATTTCCCTCAAATTTTGTGCAACATATCGAACCATCGCCGATTCTGGCCTCCAAGCGGCCGCCAACGATTGGTGCAACGGTCACGACATCGGCGCTAACAGCAAAAGCTGCCAACATAGCGACAGCAGCGGCGGCGGCAGCAGCAGCAGCAGCAGCACCTGCTTCTGCAGCAGTGCCAGCTCCTTCGGCAGTTCCTGCTCCTGCAGCAGTTGCATCTGCAACTACAGTCACAGCAAAGCAATCGAAAGGCAGAGCCACGGCGTCCGCAGCCACTGCGAGTGGAGCAGCAGCTGCTGCTGCTGCCGCTGCTGCGCCCACGTTACCACCGAAGCCACAGCGCGACCTTTGTCGCGTGGAGTTTCCCTATGCGCCGCAGAATGAGGACGAGCTGGAGCTCAAGGTGGACGACATTATCAATGTCATCAGCATGGAGCTGCCGGACAAGGGCTGGTGGAAGGGCGAGCTAAACGGCAAAGTGGGCGTCTTTCCGGACAATTTTGTCAAACTCCTGGCGCCGTCAGAAGGTGAGTGGGCCCCATCGCAATGGCCCCATTTATATCATTCATCGCACCCACTTGGCATTTCTCGATGAGTTTTGATTTGGTCTGTCAACTGCATCAATCATCGCTCGTCATTCACCGTCATTTGCTCTCATCCGCATCTTTGCGTCTAATTGGATGCAATTTTCCCCAAATTGAAAATTCAAGCCCGGCCCGGCCCGACCGGATCGTCAATTGACGTGACGTCCCCAACTCGTTCCATACAAAAGTCAATAAACGTTTCGTTTCGCTAATTGAATTAATTAAAGAAAAACTTGTCGAATTTGTGACGAGTGTTAAATTTAGACATAGAGCAATAGCAGCCGTTAAAGCCGCACAAGCAGCTCTGTTATGCTGATAAGACTGTAAACAAAATGTAAACGAAACTCTGTTTAAATTGAGCTACATTTCTGCTAAAGTGAAATTTTCCGTGCCTGACGTTAAGTTGATAGAAAAAGTCCCATTTATCAATAATTGATAACAGTTTGTTTGTAGTCCTAGGTCTTATGTTGATATACTAAGACATCTAAGATATAGATAGACTTAGCAGGGTGTTTCCCCTAAATTACTGCTGAATAAGCGAGTCGTATCTAGAAAGTTTTGTTTCTGAAGAACTGTGAAATAGAGTATTAGAACTTGAATAGTCTTTCAAATATATAAATATTAATAAGTTATATTAATATTAATAGGGTTAAGACCCTGCTAAGCCTTAAACTCTCAGGCGTAAAAATAAATGCATTTTCTTTTGTCTCACCTGTAGAGCGTAGCCAGAGAGTTCAAAGTATGAGCTAGCTTAGCTAGCTTAGAGACATGTAGACAGTGTCTTATCACATTTAGGTTTTCTAGATTATATAGATCTATAGATTGTGCACATATACGTAATACGATTTGTTGCTGCTCCGCTAATCACTTCCCTTCGAATAGTGTTTCGAGCCCGAAATTCGAATAGTCACACAACACTGGAATCACCACACATCAGCTCAGATCCACTTCACACACGCACACACACACACAACTCGACTCGACTCATGTCTTCAACGAGTTTAAAACGAATCACTGCATACAACATCATCTCAACAATTTATTTACATATATATTTTTCATTTTATGTTTATTATTACTTGCATTTTGTTGAACGACTTTTATTAGCATTTTGTTTACGTTTCACTATCGCTCTTATGTCGACTTTCTTGCTCTGCGAGTAATTCAAGATTTTGTTTGTATTTCTTTATCTTCTTCTTTTACTTATATACATAAATATATGTGATGTCGTTGTCTCTGTGTAATTTTCCTCTACACTTTTCTCCCTCTTTCTCTTCTACTCCTCTTCTATCTTTTCTACAATATTTCGTGTGTAATAAAAAAACTTCATTGCAACGACAACAACGGCTAACTACAACTACACTCTGCTACATGACACACCGCGTTCCACACACTCCACTCCACACTCGACACACTCTACACACTGAACACACACACGCACACCAACTGCACTGATGTTCCGGCAGCGCCCCTGCCCCCTCCACGTCCGCGGCCACGCACACGCCGTGGTGGGGCAGCGGGTCCGGGAGCGGGACCGCAACGCGGCGGCTCTTTCGAGTTCTTGGGCGCTCGTATGGCCAGCTTTATTACGACGATTTGTATGTAAACGAGTTTTTCCAGTGGCAGCCTCAAGAGTTTTTCTTTTCGTTTTTGGCCAGTTTTCATTTTCCTTTCTCCGTGCCGCGAGGCCTTTTCGATGTGAAATGGAAAATCGCTGGCTCTTTTTGGCCATGTACATAATTTCTATGATTTATTTTCCATTTTCATTATTATTATTTATCTACCATCGCGGGCTGGCTTTCTTTGGCGCCGGCAATGCTCTCGAAAAATTAGAGCCAGTCTCCGCACGGCCGAAGACAAGACGGAAAATCTTAGCCAAAGCTCGCTTGGCACCGTTTTCCTCGGCCATTTCAAATGCGGTTTTTCATGTTTGTTTTCGCTTTTAGTTGTCAATTTGCATGGCTAAACTTGTTTATCTCTTTCCTTTTGCTAGTTATTTGCTCTGCCTTTCGTTTAACATTTTCTTTTGTTGCCTTTGAAACGTTGGCGTTTTGCGCGCGTTTTTTTTGGCGCTGTTTAAAACGCGCCAGCGTCGCTTTGACTCAGTTACCTAATTAGTTAGCGGCTGCTTTGCATTTTTTATTAACTATTGTTGATATGTATATATATATATAGACATATTTGATTCGATTCACGTTGCATACTTTGCGGTTGCCTGCAAAAAATATAAAATTTATTTAGTATTGATTTTTATTTTGATGATTTTGCAAAATTGGTTGAGTGATTAAGTTGGCTTTAAAATATGTTGTACCAACAAATATAATAATTAAATATAATCTGTATGCAATATATTTATAATTATTTGGAGTTGATTTTGTTTCTTCACTGCGCACATAATCTCTATGTAATTTATATTATATATTATTAGCCAAGTAATGCTTGATAATAATATATTTGAGTTGTACTAGGCTAAGCCACAACAGGATTATAATATTTAATTTTTATTTAAATGAAGTTAATAATCCTCACTAATAACTCTTTTAAAATCATTATAAAATATTTGTATATCACATTTTCAAAGCTTTGCTCTACTGCAAATGAAGCAAAGATCTTGCTCCGACTTCTTAATAACACACATCTCAGCGCATAGCAAATTCGTTATAACTGAATTTGGTTTTTGCATGTAAATGAAATTTTTATTTTATTTTTTGCTTTCTGGCTTTGCTTTGCCATTAGCTTTTGTCAACGTCGCAGTTTCAAAGGCAACAGCAGCAACAACCGCAACGCAAAACCACCTTCGCTCGCAACACCAACACCAACAAGAGCAGAAGCATATTAAAACATCAGTTGTAACTGGTTTTTGTGCTTCGCTTATTGTTTTTGTTGCGGCTTTTGTTCCAATTCGATGTTGTGCTCTTTGCTTTCGCGTCTCTCTCTCTCTGTCTCTCTGGCCTGGTCTGGCACATAATCAACTTGATCATGAGCACTGAACTTCATTATGGGCGCACATTAGACAGCGATTATCTGAGCCGAGCCCACAGCAACAAAATGCGCGCGCTTCACTTGTCGGCAGCAGCTCTCCACGCTCCACTCTCCACTCTCCGCGCTCCCTTCTCCGTTCTCCGCTGTCTGCGCTCAGCGCTCTGCACCCTTCCATCATTGTTTGATTGTTTTAGTTTTTAGCTTATCAACAATGTTGCCAAGAGTGTTGCTCTCCCTCTCTCTCGCTCTCTCTCTCTCGGTTTGTGGCTCTCCCATGTCCGAGCAGCGCTTGTTGTACCTTTGCCAGCATTTTTGTTTACCTTTTTGGCTCAGTACGTTTTGATTTCTTGACCATTTACGTTATTCAATTATATATTTCTTTTTGGTGCGGCGGCAAGTTTATTTTTTATTTGTTTCTCTCGCTTTGTTGTTGTTGCTGCTGCTGTGACTGGTGCGTGCGCTACACTTACCGTTCTTGCGGATTTCTTTTGCTCATTTGGTGCTTTCTGCAACTGCATTTGCCACATGGGCCGAAGCCCACGGAGTCGAGCTAATTGGCAACTTTTGTTGCGGTTTGCGAGTTGTCGCTTCGGAAATTGAAACATATAATTAAAGACACACGCATGTGTGGTCATGTGTGTGTGCGCGAGATTGATGATTAGCCTGTTAAAAGCTAAAAAGTTGAAATGAAACGCAGTCATCATTAAATCAAAGCAGGCAGTCAAGTTTGTTGCCTAAGTCTTTCGTTTTTTGTGCTTCGCTTTGCCGCTGGCAACAGCACCAACAGCAGCGCTGCTCAATTACTCAATACTTAAAAATAAAAATATAAATAAATAAAAAAATAAAAATATCACATATATTAAATTTCAATTCGCTCACAACTCTTAGTTGTTGTTGTTGTTGTGGCTAGCGCCTGTTTGTCATTTGGCAGCAGTGAAAGTCGTCAGCGCATTCGTTTTTGCCATTTGCAATTATCAACGGCTCGCAGCCAAGCTGTCTATTCTATGGCTAACTCTGTGTTGCCATTTATTTGTCCGCTGTCCATTGGCTGACGTTATTGTTGCTGCTGCTGCTTTGTTTTGCTTGACCTTTACACATTTAAGCGTTACTCAATCAACGTGTGCTTTGATTTCTGTTGCCATCAACAACATTTATTGCCGTTTATTTATGTATGCGCGCCTCGCACATTTGCTATTTATC
Source organism: Drosophila peninsularis (assembly GCA_035047485.1). Classification (NCBI taxonomy): domain Eukaryota; kingdom Metazoa; phylum Arthropoda; class Insecta; order Diptera; family Drosophilidae; genus Drosophila; species Drosophila peninsularis. The sequence continues at coordinate 736,985 of JAWNPN010000050.1, read as the reverse complement.
TAAGCGCGTTTGTAGTAGAGATGAGAGCGTGACTCGTGACACGCACGGGTTGAACTAGCTGGGCAAGGCAAGAGTCAGATATTGAAATTGCTTAGTATATATTCTATAACCTATATGACGGTTTATTGCCAGTTTAATCGCATTGTTATATGTTGACTGCTTATAGTAGTGTGCCGCAGCTGCATGTGTTTGGTGCGTGTCACGCACGCATCTCTAGGCGATCATTTGTAGTTTGCTGTGTGTGAATTGGCTTTGCATTTGGCTCCTACGCCACTAGCGCTTTGTTTGACAACCACGTTAATTTATTGACATTTGGCAACAGTTGAGCAGCGAAACTCGTTTCGTTGTTTGCATTATCGCTCAGCGCAGCTTAGCTCAGCTGTTGCGGTAGTCGTTTGGCCGCTGCCATTCTGAATGTTAGTCACGCCGAAGCTCGCGACGTGCTCATCTTTAATAATAAACACAACACAACACAGCACAACGCAACGCAACACTCAGCTCAAGTTGAGCTAACTTGTCTCGTCTGGACGGAACTCAACTTGAAGAGCGCGATATGTTGTTGTTGTTGCTGTTGTTGGTGATGATCAAGCGCTGATTGCTGCTTTTGGGTGGCCTAAACTGCAGCCCACATTCAGCGAGATGAATACAGAAACTTCATTGTCTAAAATGATTTCAACATTTTTGTGCCCTTTTGCAGTCGCGCCTATTAATGAGCCATCAGCAGCAGCGGCAGGCACAACGCAGCAATCGCAGCGGAAGATAAGCAACACGAGCCACATGACCACAACGAACTCCAGCAGCAGCAGCGGCAGCACCACCACTACAGCGGTGACGCAGCAGCAGCAGCAGCAGCAGCATCAGAGCAGCGCTTCAACCACATCGAAGGTCTACATCAAGAAGACGGGTAGCAGCAGCAATTCGTCTGCAGCGGGACGCAAGGAGAGCTTCGGATCGCGCGATTCCCTCAATGATATACTCAGTGAAACGGGTCTGCCAATTGGCACTGTGGCGGCCCAGCGTAAGTCGCTGGAGAACAAGAACCTCGATCTGAGCAAGCTGCCCGGTGGCGCTGGCAAGCAGCAGGGCAGCACGATCATAACAACAACAACAACATCCACTAGCAACATTAGCAACAACATCAGCAGCAGCAGCAACACTTCAGCCTCGACGTATGCGGAACTGCGCAAGAGTCTGGACAATATGGACGAGAAAATGAAGTCGCCAACGCCACCGGTGGTGGGCAAGAAGCCCAGTGTGCCGCTTAAGAAGACGCCCACGGGTGGAGTCACAGGTAAGTTGGCGAATTTAAATCGAAATGGAATTACTCAAAGAGCAATCGCTGCAGCTAAAGGAGCAGTAAGTGGAAGGCGTAACTTATGAGTTCCCAATAAAAATGCTCGAGTTTCCGCTTTGGTTTAGGAGCTCGAAACAGTTACGGGGCGCAGAACTGTATGTGTGGGTGTTTTTGCTTGAAGGCCATAAAAAGTAAGTGCTTCAGAGTTGAGACTTGTTAACAGAGAATGTGAAGGGAGTAAAATGTAGTAAAAACTCTAGCACCAGGTGATGTGTTCAAAGTGAGAATGAGTGTTCAAAAGTGTTAAGGCAGAATAGAAGAAGTGGCATTAGTTTTGGTAATAGTTAAAGCTATGTAGTAGAAAAAGTAGTTATAACTACAAATTGACTGAGTCGCTAGCGATAAACAAGCCTAACTATTTGATAATTGAGTTGAGTCTTAATATACTATATGAAGCTCTTCAGATTGGCATTAATTTTGAGTGATTCCATTTGCCTCAAGCCATGTTCCATTTAATAATTGTCTCCTGCTCTTCCAGGCAGCATTCTGGGCGGCGGCGTGAAGAAGAAGGGCGCTGAAAGTAAATTAACTAGCGCCGTCTCGCACGATGTCTCCGATGGATTGGCTGCTAGCAAACTAGTAGGCGGACAGCTGCCCGAATCGGGCGCCGCTGGCAATGTGGTTATGAGACGTGCTGCGACCATAGCCGTTGAGGATACGGACTTCGATCGTGTGGAACGCGGCAGCATATTGCAGGACATGCGCGCGGGACGCGTCAAGGCGCCCAAGCGTCGTCCGCCCTCGACGGCCATCAATGTGCTAGGTGAGAGCAACAACAATTCGGTGTATGTAAATGGCAGCGGCATGGCCAGCAGCGCCAGCGAGCTAAGTGAAGATGGCGGCGTTGGTGGCAAGCAAGCGACAGGCTCTTCCGATGACAATTCGATGGGCGAGGAGCCGCAGCTGGCCAAGCCCAAGCCACGCGAATGGGAAAAGAAAAAGGCGCCTTGGATGGAGGAGCTGAAAGCGTCACAGGTGACACGCAAAAAGTCGTCGCCCATCGTCGAGCCCCGTGGCGGTCCAGTTTCCGTAGCCGAGCGCTCCTCAAAACTGTTTGCAACCGAGCAAGCGACAGTCGTCACTAGCAGCAGCAGCAGCAACACTGCAACCAGCAGCAATACGACTGCAACGAAAGTGCAATCGAGTGCGGTGACCTCCTCTAGCATCATGCAGCAGTCTATGATCGTGGAGAGCAGCACCATAAGCAGCAGCAGCAGCAGCAGCACCCAGAAGATGGAGTCAGCTACCACAAATATTTTGAACAGTAGCAGCAGCAGCAATAGCCACGATGCCATCATGTCCAAGAGCATGTCTGCAGCAAAGGCGACAACGACAACAGCACCAGCGCCAGCACCAGCAGCAGCAGCAGCACCAGTATCAATTGCCGCACCCACTGCCATGAGCAGCGATGAGGAGTCACGCGCGACACGCCCCAAAAGCTTGTCGATACGTAATCGCAGCGTGTCGCCCCTGGTTAAGACGAGCAACAATGCCAGCAGTACCCAGCCAGCGGAGAGGAGCAACAATGTCAGCGTGAATGACAGTCCGGCGACAGCGTTGCTCAACAACCATCAAAGCAACGTGGACTCCTTGCCACGGGTGCAAGAGCTCGAGTGCCGATTGGATAAGCTGGAGACGACAGTGTTGACGCAACAGCGCACCATCGAGGAGCTGATTCGGACGCTGCGTGAGGAGACGGAGCGCGTGCGGGTGCTACGCGGCGAGCTGGACAAATATGCGCAGTGCGTGACGCAAGTTTGAAGCAGCTTGCAGTTCCACTCACTCGGAACTTAGCCAAGTTCTGCCCATAGTCGTGCTTGCACCCCGATTGTTGTTTTTTGTTGGCCCGCTTAGCTGTGTGCGTTTGCTTTAGAGATTTCTGTAGTTAAAATCCATTTTAGCTAGCCTTAATCTATGTGGTTTTCCTAACTTTAAAACAAGTAGAAGCGAAGATCGAAGAATGGAGCTGTCGATAAAAGTTATTGTTTATTTTTACATTCCAATGCTTGTCAAACCGTGTGGCAATCCGTATCGATGACAATCCCAACATTGTAGTGCGTATACGAAAATCAAATCCAACTTGTACTTATCAACCGAAATATCAACTTTCAATGTTAACTCCCAGCCAGTTCACAGCGAGCTGCCTTTTATCCATATATCCAGTAGATAACGCTATATATATACTATACTATACAACTGTATAATTATGTTAATTTTTGATCATTTTGCCATTTTTTGTTTAAATTCGAAAATTTGGTATCAATTGCATGCTGCATAAATGTTTCAGTTCCAATACGAAGTACATATATAACTATATATCTATATACATATTTTTGATAAGTATTTTTTACAATTTTCTGAAAACTTTGTGGGCATTGTGTGATCTTTTTAAAATGAGCTGCGCTTTAGCTTAAGCATATATCCCAATTACAGTTTGTTTTGTTCATATGATTATGATTATTTTTATGATGTATTAAAGTTATGAAACATGTACTATAAATACTAAAGCGAAGATATACAAACACACTTATAAATAAATAAAAATGTTCGATGAAGACGCCTAAAGATTAAGTAATCCAAATAAATAATTAAAATGAAACGTTTCAATATCTCTTTTGTTTTCGATTCCTTCTTTCGTTCTGAACCCATCTGATCATCAACTCGTCAATTATCAATTCATATCAGTAAGAAATCATTGCAATTATTATCTTAGATAATAGACGTGTAGTTGCACCTTAGCTTAGCTTACCCTAACAACACAATCACTCTAACCAATGGCTCAGTATAACTATATATATAAATAATTTGTTTTTTTATTAAACAGACAACAAACACGTCGCGGGAAATTTGATAATTGGATGTTCTGAAGCAACAATTACAGCATTTGTCACTTTGTTTATGAATGTACAGCAATTCCTTTTGATTTTGTGATAAGCTAAACCTACATTTAAATATTGTGCATTTGGAACGTTAAGTCATTTAATACCAACAATATATAGCTAGGCAATAAGATGAAACGTATTTAAATTCCAATTCCAATTATTAGCATTCCAATTATTAGCAAAATGTTGCAAATTTATTTTGATAATATGATATTTAATATTGCTTGTAAATAATGTAAATTGATTTATGGCTTGATAATAAACATAATTAATAAATTTACGGAGAATTTATAAGTTCATATGTTGCATTATGTTGGCTAAGAGTGAGATATAATTTTCAAGTTTAAAAGTTTAGCGGTCGATAATTTAAATTGTGCGTTCACAGCTAACTTAACGCATCTCAAACTTGCGTTTGCAGCCAACTTCATGTAATGCAAATGTCACATAACAGAGTTATGTTAAACGAGTTAACAGCACAGCCGCATGTTAAGGTTAACTAAGCTTTAATGCAATTGAAACGAGAGCATGCCACCAGCTTAGAGCTTCTGCTGGCTGACCGCTGGTCGAGCGGTCGAGCGCGAAGCTTTCACGAAGCCGACTCTTTAACGAACGAACTGTCCGTTCTTTTCTGAGCTTAAGCTGTTGCCGCTGTGGTTGTCGCTGTGCTTCTGCTACGCTAGCAAATCAAAGCCAATCAACATGTTGCACAGTGGTTCAATGCGTAAATTTGGAGCTTATATTTTGGATAACTTACAAACTTTAATTGATATATAATATTTATACATTTTAGAAATTTTAATTTTAGTATTGTCTAAATGGGAATAATTAATAATAATTCCTTAATTCTTTTCTCGCAGTTACACACTGTCAGCCGACTGTATGTGAATGTATGTTTGCTTGTGTGTGTGTGTGCTTATAGTTGAGTCTGTATGGGTTTGTACTTGTGCTTTTGCCTTTCTTGTGCGCTGCTGCCTTGGCACTTGGCTGTGGCTGTGGCTGAGGCTGCTGCTGCGACTGGCTCTGCCCCAGTCTCTGCTGGCTGAGTGGTTCCGTCTCTGCCTTGGTTCGGCTCGGCTCGACTCGACTCGGCTCTGTCTCCGTCTCTGGCTCACTCAGAGCTTTTGGCAGCCTTCTTGGGCGCTAGCCAGCAGCGAGCACTTATCAGTTTTCTGATCGCTGTGGGAATTCAGTTAATTGTGGACGCTGTAGCAAAACGGACGCACGGCACAACCTGCACAAAAAATAAACATTTCGAATTCGAACTCGAACTCGAACTCGACTCTCGAACACTATTTGCTGTTGCCGCCGCTGCGTTTGTCGCGTGAAAGTCATTTGCCACCAGGCACTGCCGCCTGCCCCACTGGCCCCAAGACAACCACTTAGAAGTTAGAAGTTAGCCCGACCACAGCTGAAAACTTATTTAAGGACCGTACTAAAAAGTCATTGACAACGAATATCCCGTATACGCAACGTTGTCCTAGAGTGCAATCCCATTTCGACAAAGTCAGTTAAATATAAAGTTTTCAGAGTGTGTGAGTGCGGCTAAGACAACCAGGCATTATTATTATATAAATAAATAACAACGAACTGTAAAATCCAAAACTGGTAAAAAAAAAAAAAACAAAATAAAACAAACACAAGAAATTAATTCAAAAATTAAAGCGAACAGCCATAAACAAATCGTCATAAAAATAAAAAATCGCACACATATAGCGCGCGCCAATATTGCTCCAGTTCAAACGGCTTAGCAACAAATGCACTGAACAGCAACAACAACAACAACAACCACACGGCTTGCCATATAGAAAGCCCAACAATCAAACACAAATAATCAGCTTCAATAGCAGCGACAACAACAACTACAACACGGGATTAAAAATCCAGCTACAACCACTAAAAACAAACAACAACAACAACGAGAACCACAGCAAATGTGGTGGGTGCATTGGTAAGCTCAGCGGGTAAAAAAAGTAACGGTTAATACATACAAAAAATAACAAAATCGTTGAAATTGGCCAAAACGTTTGTTGTTTCTTTGATATTTTTTTTTATGCGCAAACGCGTTTCTTTATGCTTAGCATTTTTTGTTGCTCTTTTTTTGTTGCTGTTTGTACTCAAAGTAATTTTTTTGTTTTTTGCAAAGTTTTAATTTTTGCTGGCTTGCTCAACGCTTGTTTTTGCTGCTCTCGTACATTTTGACGGCTATAAAGTGGATTTGTCTTCAATTGTGTTTAGAAATCTGCACGGCCCAAAGCCAAAGCCTAAGCCATAGCCAGAGCCAAAGCTGAAGCCGAAGCTGAAAAAGCGACTGCAGCGACTGCTCCGAAAATATGTCGGCCAAAAAGGTGCAGAAAAAAGGCATTCGAAAAAAACAAAAGCAAAAACAAAATAAATAGCCACTGATTTGCGTCAAGGTCATCGATGAAAGTGTATGTGCCTGCCTGTCTGTGTGTGTGTGTGTGTTGCTGCTGCTGCTGTTACTGCTGTGCTTTACAGTTACCCTTTGTGGCATGCATTAGCCATCAAAAAGCGATTGAAAAGCCTTTTGTCTCCCGCTTTGATTGACGGGCGTGTAGATCAATTTTGATTGAGCAGATGTCTATCGCGCAGTTTCCCATAGATTGCCGCAACGTCCGCCGCCTGCTGCTCGAGTCCATTTGCTATCACTGACGGACAAATGAGCTGTTACGCAGGGCTTGTCAAATCGGGCGACGTGCAACTATAATTTAGTTTAATTTTGGCCCAGCTGGCAGGCTGTGTCATAATTAACGGCTTAGTGTAATCGAGTGTTGCGTCTGAGCCTCTGCTGCTGTTTAAGGGACGGCGCTTTGGGAAATCAATTTGTGTTTTCTCTTCAGCTTGCTTACGAAGTGCATTCCAGGGCTTCCAGTTGCTTCCATTATGCTGTCATCTTACCAATTGAAATCCCAACTTGTTATTTTGCGAATGTGACTTCAAGTTTAGTTAAGAATTTCATTTATCTAACTCAATCAATCACACATTCTAAAGACATTCACTCTTGGGTTAAAGCCACATAAAATCAAATTACTTTGCACTTTCTTGTTTGGCTAAAAGCTTAATCGAATGCCTGGCAACAACAATTAAACAAATTCGTTAACAATTTGTGTAATTCATTCGCTGCACATTCTATGCCAAATTGCAAAACGTCAGCAGCCCATTGCCAAACTTAACTCGTTCAACTATTTTAATACAAATTATTATTAAAAGCTTAATTGCACACTTGGTAGAAGCCGCAGCACCAGCACCAGCACCAGAGCCAGCAGCAGTGCTTCGACTGAGCTTTGGCCAAAACAATTAACGCCGCCAAGCAAAATTAACAAATTGTCTGCAATGGCTGCCAACAGTAGCAAATGATAAATATATAGTCGCTTGTATATATAAATAAACCTGTTGCACTATTTGTATTCGGCTTGGACTGAGCTGCGATTACACGTATATGACAATAATTATGATGATAAAGCAGCTGCGAGTGATAGGCCAACATATGCCCTATATAAAAGAGCAGATGAATGGAAAGAGAGAGAGAGAGAGAGAGAGAGAGAAAGTGCCATGAAAGACAGTTCAAGTATTTAAAGCTTAACTCCATACAGACAAAATAGAATAACGAATGTATATATATCATATGCAAGTATTCACATACCACTCCTAAGCTTATTAGAGGGATTTAAGGAACTGAACTGCTGCTTAAGCCTATTGGAACTGATACTGCCTATAGATTGGAATATGAGTTCATCCCGGGGCTGAGGGTATCTTCAAGCATTCTTTATGCTACCCTGTCTACTACTTACTTTGTTTACTTTTTACAGGGTATTCCACAAGTGCAATAAACTTTTAAGAAATTCCATGAAAATATAAACGACTTTATGGTCGCGGCCATTTGCTTAACTTTGCTTTACTTTTGCTCCACAACTATTTTGGCAGTCAACCTGACAGAAATTTAAAAGAAAAAATAAAGAAGAGGAAAAAATATATAGCGCATACGCCGCGTGGCCTCTCCCATGGCTTGGCGTGGCGTGGCTCGGCTCGGCTTGGCTTTGAGTCTGCCCGTCCCTCAACTCGCTGCGCGCTACGTCAATTGTCAATGAAGTGCAGTCGGCATTTGTTTTGCTGCCGCGTCGCGTGTGATTTGAGTCCGCCTTTGTTGCGAGAATGTTTGACAATTTGTCACATAGTCGAACACTTGATTCCACTTGCGACCCATTTGTTACACACTTTATGTTGTGATTGCGACTTCCATTCTTTTCGATTCGATACGATTCGATTTTATTGTGCTGTCCCCTGTCGTACTTAGTAGCAATTTATTTGCCTTTGCCTTTGCCTTAGCTCTGCGGTGCTTTGGTTTGCTTTGCTCACTTCTGGTTTTAAATCAAGTTTATTAACCGGAATTGCCAGCATTCTATTGTGGCCAGCTTTGTTTGCCATTGCTTTTCTGGGCGTATCTATAGCAATCGATTAGCATTCTAATTTATATACTAACTGCTCCAATATTGCACAAATTTGACGCCAATGGGCATACACGACGCTATCGGACGGGCCAAGTGCAAGACCGACAGCAAGACCAACACCAAGACCAAGAGCAAGAGCAAGAGCAAGAGCAAGACCCATTGCCAATTGACATACACATATAGTTTTTCAGTTTGTTACCCGCTGCCAATAAAACAAATATTAATAATAATTGCAACTACATCGTTAGCGCACTTTATCGATACTCCACTCCCACAACATTCCCATGCCACGTTGCCTTGCGGTGCTCTTAGAGTGTGAGCCCATTGCAAATAGACTTCAATAATCTCGGTGGGTTAGGGCTTGTGCATAAATTATTTATATATTTAATTTCTGCAAAATATAAATTAATATCCAGAGTAAAATATAAATTAACAAATTTATGGCAGCTTGAAGTGAAGAAATCTTTAAGAATATTTTATTAAATCCCTTAGAATCGTAGTTTAATTTAGCTGCTGTATCAATATAGAGTACAAATTTGAATGAAAATCTGGCTGATAACAATGGGCTTCATTATAAAAAGTTTTTAAATGAAAATTTTAACTCTCTTTTATTGTTACTTTCTAACAACATCAATCGGATAGGAGGCAACTTTCATGTCTCAAAAATGTATAATAAAATTTCTCAAAAATATCTAAATATCTAAATATCTAAAATATGTCTTTACTCTTCTGATAGTTTTCTTCATGATTTACAAAATATAAAGCCAGGAAAAGTAGCTGATCAACAGTTAAAGCTGAGCAGCAAGCGATATATTTGCTTATATGTATGTGTGAGTATGTGTGTATGCTAGTGTGTGTATGTGCGAGTGTGTGTCTTTGTGTATTTTATTTTCGAATGCGCAAGCAGCGAGCAAGAGTTTATTGAACTTTTTCCTGAATATGCTCCACCTTCCTCTGCCAACTCTATCTATTGTCTAGTCACACACGGAAACTTTGTTAAAATATTTCTAGTCTGAATAATTAGAGCAGTGAGTTTATTAAATAATCCATTTACATATATGGGGACATGTCCAATTCATATAAAATTCTAGCAAAGTTAACATTTAGTGCTTGAAGTTAAGTCATGCATGGAGTCAGTGTTTATGTCAACAGCAAACATTCGACTTAACTAATATTAATCAATTATTATTATTATATAATGGCAGTCGCAGTGGTTTTTGGCGAGTTTAGATGATTTCCATCGACACACAATATATTTGTCTAAAGTTCAAACAAGTTATTGTCGGGCAAATATTGCATACATTTTGTTGTTTTGGCCTTAAGGCTAGCCAGTTTACAGCTGATGCTGGCTGATCTGTAGCTGGCTACGTTTCTGGGCCTGATATGGGTGCAGCTTCAAACCGAACTGTCCAGTTTAGCGACTGAGTATGTGTGCAGGTCGGAGAGTGCAGCGGATGGCGCCTGGTCGCTAGATAACAACGACCTTAACGTGCTCTGATTAGCACTTTTACTTTCGATCTGGGCTCAGTTACACAGACGCCCAACAGACAAGAATTTGTTCAAAACTGGCTGTCAAGCTGTCAGAGATAATAAAGCTTCGAAGAAATGCGTCACTAGTGGCCAGACGAGTGGAGAAGAGAATCGAAAAGTAGACAAGAAGAATGAGAAGGGAATACAAGAGCCAAGCAGCTGAAAGATAGAAGTATAAAAAAGGAATTTCCATAACTAACAGTTGGCTGTTGTCTAATTAATGAGCCAAGCTTAGCCTCTGCTGGCCAAGAAACTTTCATTTTTAATGAGCTGAATTTTGGCCATAAACATTTTGGTTTGCTTCGCACACACCGAGGAGACTTGAATTCCTGGATAATTAAAAGCCATTGAACGCTCTGCGGCCCAAAGCTCTGACTATGAGTAATTATATGGCCTGTGAAGAAGGCTTGATAAGAATTAGAACTGGTTTTACGCTTGCTGGCCAAGAACTGGCTACGCTACTGTTGCCCAAATAACTATTTTTAGTTTATTATTATTTAGTTGTTGTCGACTCGGCTTGGACTTTACGGCTTAATTACAGACTTGGCTTAGCGGAAATGCCTGCTAATTACTTTGGGGGCTCTAATGAAATTAAACTATGACTATTAAAGCATGCATAAAGGGCGCCAATTGGCAATAAAAATCAGCTAAAGGCTAATGTGCGCCACTGGCAACAGATTTGGCCAACATACCTGTACAATGCACAGGCCCCAGCCAAGCAGCGGCAAGGCAAGTGAAGCCAAGCCGGCTTCAATGACATGCCAATTGTTGTGTGGCTATCAAAATATTTGTCATTAATTATAAATATGTTGAAATCGCTAAGAAACAGCTTAGCTTAGCTTAGCATCTGCTCGATCTTGGGCTGGGACTGGGGCCGGAGGCTGCGACTGCGGCTGAGGCTGGGCTGAAACTGCTGCAACTTGTTGCGACTTGTTGTGGCTGGTTGCTGCCCCACCGCACCACCGCGCACCGCACCGCACGGCGCCAGACAAGTTCAATGAATCTTTCAGCCGTGACTCAATCGCATTTGGCAACTCGAAAAAATTAGCTGCAAATGCTCAAATATTTCTGTCTGTTTCGCTGGCTACACTCGCTGCTGGCAAGTGTGAAATGCACCTTGACATTTGAGTGTGTCTCCGCTCTCCTCGCCCCAACTGCTTCAACTTTGTGTTGCCTCCCTTTCGACGTATTGATTACAGATCGCAATGAATTTGTTTTGGCTTGCTAATGCTAATGCTAATGACAATGCTTTTGCAAATGATGCAATTTTGATGCTCACCTGAACAACGTCTGTCACGGCGACAAGATCCCTCCTAAGCGCTAACAGCATTCCATTTTCATGCTCTTCACTAATAGATGGTTTACCTAGAGATAATTTAAATATTAAGAATTTAGCTATATAATTGATATGTCTGCTAGGTCTTGGCTTTATTATTCTCAGAGATAATTCCACTCATTAAAATTCTTTTTGTTTCTCAAATAGTTCTACTGAAAATCCCCTTTAGACTGCTCAGTTTAATATATTTGATTTTCTATAACAATTAACTTAATTACTTGCTTCTGTTCTTTAATTTCAGTGATTAACAAGTCACACCACACCATCACACGCATACGCAGAGCACACTCAGGAGCGTTGAGACTCTTTTCAGTATGATTCAACTGCAGACAAGACAAACTGCCAAATGAATCATCTGTCGCGCAAAGAAAGTGAACACCATTAAGAAGTCGACAAGAACAAGAGACGAAATTAAAGCAACCGACTTAAAGGGGCATTTTAAGTGGAGCCTTAATCAGCCGCAGCTGACGTAGTCCCAGTGCATGTTACTGAACAGAACTAAAGGCGGCATGGCACACTTCTGCTGGTATCATAAATTGGTCTTCTTGCTGCTGGTAAGTTGCTCTTTTGTACTTGGCTAAAATCTTATGCAGTAACTTAAGGGAATACAAATATGCCTGGAGTCAGACTGAATTGTTTAGAGAGAGGATCCCCAGCTCTTATCGATATAGTATTTTGCAGTCGTTGTATTCTTTTGAGCTATAATTTTCCCTCTCAATCAAGTCAGTCGTCTCTGAAGACTCGTTCGGTGTCATTTCTCATATGTTAACACTTTTTTCTCACATCGTCAGGTAACAAAATGGGCTAATAGATAAGCTCCACCTTAACATGGCTAACGAAACGATTATAAACACCAATTAATTAAGGGTACATCCAGTTATGGCCAGAGATCGTTATGCCCATTAAGCGAAGATAGATGCGAACCGTTGTTAGCTATGCAATCCAACTAGTTTCACAGCCTCACAGCTGAGTCTACACGATTCTCGACATTGAACTTTAGAGATGGATGGTATGCGAGCTGTTGTCTCATTCTGGGGAATGATTTATAACGCATATGAGGCAAAAATTAATGCGGGAGCACACACATACACAGAGCGCAACAAAACGATTCGAATTGGCCAACCCTTTGGGTTTTATGGCTGCTGTTGGCCACTCGACGTGGCTAACAGTCCCATTGCAGTGTCTAATGGCCTGAACATAAAATTGCATTCGCAGTTGCCGCTGCAGTTGCACACGAGCTCAAATTACTCACTTGGCCAATTGGTATAGAAATATATGGATTAATTGCTGGCTATAATGGTGTCTGCTTTCGACTCGGCCCGCATTTATTGGCCCAAATCATCATCATCAACAATGCGAATGCATTTTCATTATTAATTTGTGTTGGTTAATGCTAATGTCTGTTGTGGCTGCAACAACTGTTTGTTGACTGCCCGCTGGACACAGGCACAGCTGATTGTGTGCAAAAGTAGAGTAAAACTAAGGTAACGCTGGCTAAAAGCAACTTAACTACGGCCTAAGCCAAGCTAAATAATTGCACGCGATTCGAGTGCGGCTATGCGAAACTGAAAACTGAAATAATCAAATACTCAAAACAGAAAACTGAAACAGCAATTGGCGAGTCGCCGCCGTCGCAGTCGCAGTCGCTGCTGCAGTCGATGACGCTGGCAATTTGCAAATTATGCGCAGCGGGCGGGACGTTGATTGAGGATTCGGTGTGGTGGGGTGCGCAGTGCTGCTGCTGTGGTGCAACAACATTCTAAAACCCCAGCCTCAGCTTTTCCCTCATATAGAGCAGCACTTGGTAGTGTGTGTGTGTATGGGCTGATATGCATATGACGATTAGCAGAGAGATATATGTAGAGTAGTGTAGCGCAGGCAGGAGTGTTTTATTTTTGTATTTGTTGTGCTGTGTAATTAATAAATGTGTGTTATTATGACAGAGACTGAGCTGAGCAGAGCTGGGCTTGAGGTTGGCATTGAGCGCCCTAATGCGGGGCCGAAAATCGATGTGATTTAATGGCAACTCATAAGATGCCTGGCCACAAGTGGCAACGGGTAACTCGCAACTGGCAAGTGGCAAGTTGCCAATTGCAACATATTATAGGCAGACAGCGGACTGCGGACAGCTGGGCGGCAGCGGGTGGTAGCTGCAATTAAACAATGGCCGCTTGGCAACAGAGCTCAGCTGACACATTCACATTGTGGCAACTGCTGCCGCTGGAGCTACTGCTGCTGCTCCTTTCAACGCCCACCACAAATGCCACGGGCCACAACCGTTGCGGCCACACCGCACTGTATGTGCGGACAGGCCAATTCTTGTTGCAGGCTGCCCGTTTTCTGACCAGATGAATTTTGATAAAACACAAGAAAAAACTTTTCATTATTATAGCCTGGCGACTTTTTCCGCGTTTGGCGCTCTATGCAAATCTGCTAAGCGCTCTGTGTGTGGCCAGTTCGTGTCTTGAGTCATTCGTTTGGCTCTTTATGCAACCGCATAACGGCTTTTGCGGCACGTCAATCATGCGGAGACGCCTAATTGATTAGCTGCTGCATTGAGTGACTCTTAATGTGTGCACTTCCGAAATCTGCATGTAAAGTCCAAGCATCAGCTCAAGCTCCAGCTGAAACAGAAACAGAAACTGAAGCTGAAGCTGAAATTGAAACTGAAATTGAAAGCGAAACGCAATTGACTTTGACAACAACAATGAGTTTGAAGAAGGGGAGCAGCTGGGCAATAAAAGCCGAATCATAAAAGAACTTGTTCGCCAGATCTCATTTCATTCTATTTGATTTGTTGCCGTCTCGTTGGATGCTTGTGGCTAATTAAATTGGAAGGTTCTGAAGCGGCACTTGAAAGTCAATGGGGCTGCCGTATGATATGTTAGACTGGAGCACAGTGCGCTGAGTGCGCTCATTAAGGCGTGATTATTGCTTAATTGTTCGATGTCTGACAACAGCTCTATTGATTTGGCTAAGGCGGATATCTCATTGAGTTTCACCGACATCTACGTACGTGGCAGCGTTTAGAATTTCAAAAGACCAATTTAAGCGCCCATTTTGATTAGTCTCAACGTGGCAGTTGACACTTCCGCTAAGTTGACAGCCGTGAAAATTGTCAACGCTGTTGTGAAAGGTCCAACAATTGAATGATAAATGATAAATGATAAATGATAAACGATAAGCGCTAACTGGATCGCTTGCCAGCTAAGTGCAAAAGAATGTCTAACAGGATTAGCAGTTTGTTGGCCAAAAATGAGAAATCCAAAATCACAAATCACAGCGCTGATAAATCAATCAAGATTAAAGCCTAATAATTGCCTAGCTATTTTTGGGTGCAAACGCTAAGGCAAGCGCAAACGCATTTCATTCATTCATTAAACTGGCAGTGGCACTGACCAGTCGGTTCAAGTAACTCGCCACAATGAAAAGGAATGCCACAAGCTCGAGCACAATCACAATCACAATGCCACACAAAAAGTGGTCTTTCGGTGTATATTTAGAACGTTTCATGGTGTCCAATTGGCCAGGCGATACATATATGTGTGACACTGTTTTACCTCAGCTAACCTGAGCCCTTTTGGGCCCATTGTTCTGCGGCTGCTCGCATTGTTATTAACTTTCAGCGATTTGTGTGTCAATGTTAAATGCTCATTCACTGCCCGCAGCACCAGCAGCAGCAGCAGCAGCAGTTACTTCTGCAATTTTAGACATAAAAGGCAAGGCGAGCCGCCTCACTGGTGACTAACACACAACTGCCAGCCGGGTAACTGGCAACTGGCAACTGGCCACTCGCCCATTTGCTGCCTGCGCCTGTTTACACTGTAATTTTAGCACATGTGCGAAGGTGTTTTGCTTGCTCTAATGCTGCCTGCCAACAATTGTTAGATTGAATCGCTTAAATATGATCTAGAAATGTTTAGTTTTAAGCCACAACAACAACTACAACAACAAAGACAGGCGACTGTCGCCTAGCGCTGCTCGCCCACTCAATTTCATTTGTTGTTGTTGTTGTTGCACATCGCTGCGCTGTCAAGCTGTTTGCATTTATGCTCGAAAAGCTGCCGGATGTTGTTGTTGCTGCTGCCCATTTGCTTTATATAAATATATATATATATATATATATATATATATATATATATATATATATATATATATATATATATATATATATATATATATATATATATATATATATATATATATATAGTATATATTTATATATATATATTTATATATATATATTTATATAATAATTATGTTATTATTTTATAAATTGTTTTGCATGCAAAAAATAAACTGAATTTATTGTCTGTTTTTTTTTGTGTTTTCAATTTACGCCTTTCCAATCGCATTTGATTTTATGACCTAGCTGTGCTTTATGTGCTTTATCTCGATTACAATTAGTTATGCTGATTTCGCCAAATGCAATAAATATGTTTTGTGCTGCTGACGTCTCTTGCAGGGCAAGTTCGTTTCCTAAGTCTTTTGTTTTTGCAAGGCGTTAGACGTCTGAGAGAGGGCGGCATTTTTTGCTGCATTTATTTGATTTATGCCCGGTTTAAGCACATTATAGACATTAGACGCGTTCACTGAAAGCAAAAATATGAGCTAGCGGAAGGTCAAAGCTAAATTGTTAATAATCGCTAATGGTTTTGACCTAATAATAATACCAACAACAAAGCTTTACGAATCTGGCAAACAGATTTTGATTTCATGCATCAAACTTGTTGATATCCTTAACGAGTCATGCTAATATCCAGCTGTTGCGTTGACCTTTATGCTTGGGTTTTCCCAAAGATTCACGCTCACAATTGCTTTCTAGGTAACGAAATTGGATTCTGAAGCTGAGTCACAATGCGCCGATATTTGAGACTTATTTTATGGCTCTCAGGTATGCACTGAATCAGCCGAGCTATAATCGTTTTGATTTGCTTTGGCTTATAGAAAGTTAGGTCCATTAAATCGACAATCTCATAAGTAATGCTTGGAGCTGCAGTAAAGTCAAAGACATCAACGTTTGCTGTCAGTTACATAGATCG
This sequence comes from Drosophila peninsularis, assembly GCA_035047485.1. Lineage (NCBI taxonomy): Eukaryota > Metazoa > Arthropoda > Insecta > Diptera > Drosophilidae > Drosophila > Drosophila peninsularis. Next base: position 720,375 of record JAWNPN010000050.1, on the reverse strand, counting down.
CAAAGCGATAAGCGAAATGATTGTAATTCATTCCCATCTAGTCTTCATTAGCTGCCGATTGCACCCACCTCAGCCTCAGCCTCAGCCTGCCATTTGTCAGTTAATTATGACACCGTCCGGCTCTTTGCATGCACCACAAGCCACGGGCACTTCAAACGCAGCCGCTGCAGCGCATTCCATTGATGTCTTAATAAACCCAATACATTATTATTCAAATGTCATACGTAGCTGGCGAGAAGACATTCGTGGCACACATAAATGTCTCTGCCTCAAATGATGTTTTAATTACGCAAATTTATAAATAGATCGCTGAGATAAGTGGGGTAGGGTAAATGCATTTGCATAAAAATCGCATTGGAGCGAAATGTGAGGCAATTGACACGAACATAACTAAATCATTTCCATTTTCAACTTGCAGATGTTGTGCTGCGGCTATGCGCGGCCAGCCCCAGCCCCAGCACCTGTCCCTGCCCCTGCACCCGGATTAGCGGGCAGGCAGAGTGAGCTCATTGCGGGCAATGAGTTTCTCAAGTTGTTCCTCGATCACGACGAACAGCAGCGCAGCCTGCACAGCGATGAGGAGCTCGAGGGACCAGCTGCTGGTCGCCTGAACAGCGCCAGAAGCTTGGAGCACAAGACGCGCTACCGCAATGCGAATGCGCAGCATCAGGCGGACGCCGAGGGCAAGCAGGTCGTGAAGCTGGTCACCACGGGCAGCAAGATTGTCTTTCTTGAGGATGCACCAGCCTCGTCGACCGCAAAACCAAAGTCCAGCGACGAGGTCAAGGTGGTTGCCGTCAGTGTAAGCTCCTCCAGCAAGCGTGGCAGCCTCATCAGCCGCACCCAGCCGCCCGCCTTCAAGCCCACTGCCTCACATCCACATAGAAGCAGTGCGCCCAGTGCAGCCGGCGTTGATTTCGTCAATCGCTCGCACAAGAGCGAGCTGTCCATTGAGGAAGCCGAGCCACGCCTCGCTGCCGATGTCATGGATGTGGAAAGCGACTCGCTGAACAGTGCCTCCAACATACAAAGCGTTTTGGCGGCGCCACTGCTGGCGGCAGCCGCCTCCAGTCGCTCCAGTTCGGTGGCGTTTCGTGGCACTTCTGTCCCCGGGCGAAATGCCACGCGCATAAATCAGAGAGCCAACGATCCGGAGTCGGCGTCAGAGGCGAACACTCATGAGTCGGTGGGTGATGACAAATTGCTGCCGTTCCAGACGGTGATCTATCACGACACAAAGCAGGGTCACGGACCCCAGTCAAGATCAATATCATACAGCTCCATATCGCAGAACGTGGATGATCTGCATGTGCCGGGCAGCTGGCATCAGTCGGCCGGCATCTTGGCCGAGGCGCAGCGCAACGTGAGCGACAGTCTCAAGCCCATGCCGCGTCTCGGCTCCGAGCCATCCAAATTCTACTCTGTGCCATCCAAAATGTACAGCGTCCCATCCAAGTTCTACTCGGAGCCAGCCAAAGTCTACTCAGAGCCGGCAAAGATGTACGGCCAGCCGGAAAAAGTGTATTCAGAGCCAGCCAAAGTCTACGGCCAGCCCTCCAAATTTTACTCAGAGCCAGCGAAAGTTTATTCGCAGCCAGCTAAGGTTTATGGGGAGCCCGCCAAGACCTACTGGCCGCAAACTGTAACAACTGGTACTGGTGCCGGCGTCGGTGTCGGTGTCGGTCTCAGCACGACCAGCTCGCCCACCACAACAAGATCGTCAACATCCACAACGGGAGCAGCGACAACAACGGCGGCGGCAGGGCCAGCAACTGTGCCACCGGGCGCCGTGGCTCCCACCACCTTTGTGCCCTCGCGTCGGCCGGCAATTGTCTCGCGGATTGCATTCGGCGAGGCGCACACAACGACAACAACAAGCAGATCCACGGAATCCCAGACTGCAACGAGCAGCACGCTGCCCACCGCTAGGCCAAGCACTTGGCAGCACCATTATCACAATGGTCACAATCAGCATCTGCACCACCACCACCAGCATCAACAGCAGCAGAGTGCAACGAGTGCGGGCAACTCGCAGCCGCGTCGTGTACTCTTCAATTTGGATAAATTACCTTATGATTTATTGAATGCACCGCAACCGCAGCCAGCGCGCCATCTATTGGAGCCAATTTTATCAAAGAGTTCACTTCAAAGCGACTACCAGCAACAGCAACAGCAGCAGCAGCAACCTCAGCGTCAATGTTGGGAGCAACAGCAACGTCAGCATTCATCACTGTCGCTTCAACATTCTAATCAAAATGCCAAAGGATTGCCCAATAGAGGTGAGTCTTTGCCCAAAACAAATTACACTGTGCTGCAGGTTTCGCATTGTGGCGTACCGACTATTTAGTTGGGCGTTGCATTAGCTCGCTGCATGCTGGCATAATTTATGAATCTACAATTAGTCTAACGATCAGATTCGAGCACAGCTTAACCCCGGCTGCAACTCTGCAGCACAGTGTAATTATGAGAGACCAACGCAGGTTTAACTAATCTTGAACTTATACCCATTCCCCCTCTCTCTCTCTCTTTCTCTCTCTCTCTGTCTCTCTCGTAGATCTAGTCAAGTGTGTTTCCAAATTTGCACACCAGCATGCATCGCCCGCAGCGGCGTCCGGCATTAGCGCCTATTCATACAGTTCCAGCTCCAGCAGCTCATCATCCTCGTCCTCCGCTGCCGCCTCGCCGACTGCCGATGAGACAATGTTGCCACACTTTACAACCGAGCGCGGCGAGCTCTACACACCGACCCCAGAGCAGAATTACGAAATTGAAGAGTCCGTAAGTGTTATGACAAACGGACGAGCCCACGGACTGCAGGGTGGCAGCAGCGGCGGCAGTGCCGCACTGGTCACAGCCACCACACCAGCCAGTCCAGCGACCACAACACCAGCCACAGCCAATGCTGCCGCCACAACACTGGCAACAACGCAGCACGGTCGCAGTCGCGGCAGAGACCGGGGACGTGGTTCGGTGGTGTACACCGCCAACGCAAATGCCAACGACTATGACGGCGGTGGGGATGAGGATGCTGAGGGCAGGGGCAATGCAGATGAGTCAGATGAAGATAAAGTCGCCTATGTGGTGGAGGGACGCAACTATCGCAAATATCGCGTCGAAGAGAAAACCGACGACGGCTTCATCGTTGGCGAATACGGCGTCGTGGACCACAACGACGGCAACCTGAGCGGTGTGCGTTATACCGCCGACTCGACCATTGATCGTCGCTTGATACAAAAGGCGTTGTTGACATTTCTGAAGCTCAAGTAGTTGCAGTCACAGCTGTACTCTGGCTAGCTCGCAAGTTGGCCGAGCTGACCCAACTGCCCCAGCTGCCCCAGCTGCCTCAGCTGCCTCAGCTGCCACAGCTGCAGCGCCAATTCATTTCATACACATGTGATCCAAGTCGTATTGTAGTTAGCGTAGCTTAAATTAATATTAACTAGCCTTCATTCATACAGTCACAATGACACCAGCTGAAAGTTGTTATCGGCTAATCAATTGATTTTGTCTGCAGTTGCTTTGAGTGAAAGGAATCTAGTACTGGCTTGAGCTGAAAGCAAGAATATAAGTGCAGATAAACGTGTTCAGAGCCTGCTTAAATATCACTAGTTAAATATCGATCCATCATCATCAACTGTATCAAAGACTTCTATATAATTTGATGACAGTTTTCATGAACTCCACTTTCTTTGCTTCAATCGGAATAAGAAAAAGTCTCTGTTCGATTAAGCTAAAGTTGCTTGTTAAGTGTTGCTTGCAACTTGATTTTGCTCCACTTTCAGCTAGTGTCATTGGGTCTTAAGTATTCATAGTTAGATTGTCAACCCACGGCCACAACTCTCTGTCCTACTTTATCCTACATTCCCCCACAGCAAGTGTGCGTGTGTTTTGAGTTCGGTGTGTGCGTGTGTGTGTGAGTGTATGTGTGTGTTAACGAATTTGATAAATGTTTAGTTAATGTTTTAATTAATTTATTGTAGTTGTTGGTATTATAATTTAATGTAATCTTATTTAAACTGAACCAATCGCAAAATTTTACTTAGCAACTTGCCATAATTTAATTCATGTAACCAACTTGGCCAGGTTCTTACAATTTGGCCCAAAGCACGTACGCACTTAAATGCATAAACTATCCTAATTAGAGCCTAAGTAACCTACAATGTGAAAGATTACACAAAAGTATATTTATACATATGAATAAAAATAAATGAAGTAAATCAATAAAGAGCACTAAACTGAAATATATAGCCGCAGTAATAAATGAGTGCCCCACAGGGGGTTGCTGCAGCACAAAGGGGCAAACAGGTCCTCGAAATGTAAATAGCCATTAAAAATTGATTAAAAACATGCGGCCAACGGCGATCGGTAACCGACACTCGCGACATTATCATTAAACTTTAATTGATATGAACAAGTGACAAAGGGATGATGCTTCATTCCAGCTGCAGCAGCAACAACAGCAGCAGCAAAGGGGACAATGAAATGCGGAAACAGCTAAGGATAAAAGAGCTGAGAGCATCAGGGCTCTGACTTTTATAGATGCATTTGGTCAATTAAGAGCCAGAGCCAGAGCCAGAGCCAGAGCCATAGCCAGAGCCAGTGCCAGTGCCAGCGACAGAGACAGAGACTGAGCTCGTTAACAGATCTGTTACAATACAAAAAGCGTAGCATGCGAGCGGATAATGCTGATCATGATGAAGTCGGCCGTTGGCGAGCAACGGGCCCCATAATGCAGAACAGGACCTACAACCAGCATCTGGATCTGTGAGCTGTAAATGCCAGCTGAAGGTCGCTGAACGGCCTTGCTTGCGGTCGGCCGGACGTGTTTGGCGTCTGCGTGTCGTCATTTGGTTTTTATTGCCTCTGAGGGATTGGGAATTGCAAACGGCGAATGGTTGGCCTAAAATAAAAATATTCCACTGATTGCATGCGCCAAGCCGTGGCTATTTATAAATATAGAAGAAGAAGTCGAACGGAGTGGAGATTGTAGAGCTTTGGTATGTCATCTTATCGCTGGCGCGCAATCAGGGGGGCACTCCATCCGATGCCCGATGCCCGATGGCCCAGCATCGTAGACGCAATCTGTGTGAAATACTATGCACGCTGTGCCCATAAACTTGGCGAAAAGAGAATGTGCCGCACAGACTCCGGTTTTAATGCGAAATGCCTGAGACAGGGGCAGACAGACCGGAGTAAATGTTAAGATGATGCTGTGCTGTGTGCCGTGCCCTCTGCGGTCAGCTGCCTGATGGACAGCTAAAGGAACGGGTTATAGACTTCGCCTTCCATATACCGTTGCAGCCATAATCTGAACTGTATGCAACTGTGGCAATTACTGCCCAGCTGCCCCGCGCCGCCTTGCTCCTGGCGGGCATGCAGAGTAAACAGTTCTGCTGCGAAAATAATTTACAATGCAACGGCCAGAGAACAGTGCCTGCAAAGTGTCTGCGCCATGATGAACGTTGAGCGAGCACGTTTGCTGCGGGGCTCTCGGTGGGGATATCTGTGTAGAATCTGTGTTTGGGGGCGTGCGACAGTGCGTGTCGGCCATAAATCTGAAAGCTACACGTTTCTACCTGACGCTGCCAGCTCTGACAGGTTGAACGACGCTGGCAGCACGCCCGCACGTCCTTTTTAGTTGCTTTTTAATGTGGTGGGCGTGGCGCGTGGATTGCCGTTCTGACAGCTCTGTAGCCAGTGCTTGGCTTCATTAAATTGGCTCCAGGCTCAGCTGCCTTGAGCCCCAGTTGCTGCATTTGTAATTTCTGTTTATCCCGATCCGGAACAAGTGTCCTGTTCGCTGTCCACTTAATTGCAACTGCAACTAAAACTTTGCAACTTTGTTGCGCCCCTTTGTTCTGTGCTGCATTCATTTTTCATAATTTACGAGCACTTTTATTCAATATTCCAGTCATTGCCATGATCGATCGGACTTTGGAAATTTACGACATGACATTATAATTGGCCGATTTGTCATTATAATTAGTGAACACGCTCTGCACGCATGTTGGCTGACAGGCCGGCTGGCTGGCAAGCTGGCTATCTGGCCTAGGCGACTTCTGCATGCAGGAGCTCTAAAGGGATTCATTAATTTATGCATAAGATAAACGACTATTTTTAGAAAGGACTCGCTGCAGATACGCAAATGTTCCCAACAATGTTATAATTTGTTTTTGCTTCGTTTACGCCTTAAATCATTTTTTATGCTTATGAAACAGTCTATTGGGCGCCTTAAACTGGTTGCAGTAAACAGTGTGGTAGATTTTAATATGTGCATAAAATATAATAAAACTACTTCTAAAGCATATTTATCATTCAGTTTTTAGTTTCAGTTATAACTAGAGAAGTGTTTGCGTTGCCTTGTCTCTACGGTCATGGTTCGGTTGAGTGGCGCCATCTATTGGTAGTTGGCTTAATTTTTAAATCTTAATATTTACAGCCCGAAAGTATGCAATGATTTTTCCATTTACGCAGTGAGTGTAAAACTAATAGTTTGAGTATGACTGCGAGTCAAATCATTTTGCCAATGATTATTATTAATATTAAATAATTTGTTGTTTATACAGAACTGCTCATGAAATATATTCTATGATGAAGACACTTATATCAAGCCGCTAATATTAAAAATAATATGAATTCATAATGCTTGTCAGACCAGTTGGCACCACATAATCTCAGTTAAATTTGTAATCGCATTAAATGCTCCGAAAAACCTCTTCTGTTTTCAGGGAAAACTGCATTCGTAGAGGCCACATTTCATACCGGAAATGCGAACCAAATTAGCAAAAGTCATGAATCAGGCAAAAAGTTAATTCAAGAAGAAAAAACGATGCCTCAAGCGACAACACGGGTCACATGTGCAAACAAACAAAAAGAATGCAAATCATTGCAGCACCTCGGAGCTGAAGAGTGCAACTGCAGGCGATATGTATATGGAGCACAACTAATTGTGCGCACAGCAATTAGCAGGAAATTTATTTAAGACTCAACACTTTACTAATCTGCAAGTGTCAAGCGGTGGAAGCCTGCCGCCAGGACAACGTCTACGACGCCGAGCGACCGCACAATCATAATGATGATGGCAGGGGAGTTGACGTAGGCAGATCGTCAGACTGTCTGACTGGCTGGCTGGCTGACATTCAGGGTTGAAGTGTGCGTTCCAAGTAAAGGGACGCAGCACCAGCATAGAGCATACGGCTGGAATCAGAATTCGCTCGAACTGCAAGGGGTTGACTCAGACAGGGGATAGGGGCAAGGAGACAGACAGAAGCAGGGACCTGCGTGCCGGTTGCTGGTCGGTGCGATGACAACAGGTCCTTCTCCGTTTCTCAACAGGCATTGGCTCAACAATGTGTGCTTCTTCGGCTGTGCCTTTGTGTGCTACCTTTTCGCATAATGAAATATAAGTACCATAAGACGTTTGATATCAAAGGACATTCGATCGGGCATGCAACATGCGCTCATTGCGCTGCGCCTCGCCCATTGTCTGCCCGCTGCTGCTTGTTGTTGTCATTTTGTTAAGCGTTTCTTTCGTACTAATGCCAAAGATTACATGTTGATCTCGCATATCTTTCATCTTGACGGTAGATGGAGCTGGGTCGTGCGTGCTTCCCACGTCGCTGACATTCGATACGAGCCGAACACTGAATTCGAAATCAAAATGCCGTCAGTCAGTTGCGCGCCGAAAGTCATGACAATGCATTAATTAGAATCGTTCTAAAAGAGACGGACAAATAAAATATTAATTCATAGAGCGTTCCACATTGCGATTGATAAGCAGATCTTAGCTGCAATCTAGATAACGCTGTTGACAAGTTTACCATCGCTTCTTGGGTAGTCAATTGTGCCCACGCATGATCGAAAAGCGTAGATAACATGCCCAAGATCCGACCCATTCACCAGGCAGTTAGCGCTCTTGATGAGGGTTCATTTCATAATTGAAACAAAAAACATATTGCGCATGCACACTCCAATTTCAGATCCATGCGAGATTGATCGCAGCTCCATTCACTTGCTCGATTCAAGAAAAGGGAAGAATAGAAACTGAATGTCTAGCGAAAACCCTTTTTGCCAGCCTGTAAGCCTCTATCCTTTCACTGCATAAAAGACCATTTCGTGGAAGTTAATTCTAATATTTTTGCTATTTATTCAACTCTCCAACTTCCACTTACTCTGCGCGTCTTTTTGTTAGAAATGCTGGAATATCTCCCGCATGATTGCTCCGATCGACTGAATCACTTGTCTAGCGCCCCCATTTATTCGTCTCTGCCTTTTGGGGGCTACTCGAGTGTGGAATCAATTGTTATTTTAAGTTGGCAGTTAGCGCATCAGGTGCCGTCGCATTATTGTGCAGGATAATATGTCTTGAATTGCTTTGGATTTGTATTCAATTTCAATCAGCCATGTATCCCTGAGTGGCCATGGCATTGGCATTGGCATTGGCTCTCCCACGGCCAGACTAATTGCTTTGATGATGAGTAACACAAGATATCTAAGGGTAAGGTTAAGGTTAATGATCTCCTCCAAGGAGAGACCATTGAACTCTAGCATCGGGATGAAAAGATGTTTTTACAATGCTGTAAATAAATATTTATAAGTCTATACATAAAAGTGTGTGTATGTAAGAGTATTCATTATCTAATGACTTGGTACTAATATAGAAACTATACAGAAATATAATCAATTGCTTTAAGTTCATATAAACTATAAATTACAAAAAAGAGTATTTTGTACAGAAGTCAGCCAGCCTTGCTGATATGAGTCAAGCAAAGAAGTTAAGATTGATGTACAACTGCCAACGAGCAGATACTGTACAAAGAAGCAGCTTACAAATATTTTCCTCTTTCTCCTCCTTTACCTTTAACTTTATCAATTATCTAGTAACTTAACTGTTCATATACCTTTTATCCATATACAAAATTGGAAATTAAAGAAGGTTTAGTTTTATCTCAGTAAAATGTTGACATGCAAATGTTTAATAAAACTAAAAATAGTTTTTTGATTGGAGAATTTCTTTATTAACTTTTCTTTATATAGATTCAACATTGAAATTTAATTTAGATATAATCAAAATATGAAAACTTTACATTTCAAATTGAATTTAGTTCAAATAATTCTTTTTTACATTCCAGGAGATTGTGTACAATAATCAATATCTAAGTATTGAAGAGATCTAGTTAGTTAAAGAGAATTCCTTAGATTTAAATGAAATTTAATGTGTTTCGCAGCACGTTAGGTTGCCTTGTGACATCTGTGTTGTATATCAATCGAGTTTGCCGACTTCCTGCTGTGCTAATCAGGCTTTGTAATGCTAATCAAATCAAAGGAAGTTACCGCTGCTAATGCAGCTATCGGGCAATCTCAGAATCAGGCGAAAACCAAACAGAAACTGGTTTTTGCGACACTTTTAGCTGGAAAGCTGGTGGGCGGGATGGTAGATGTCTATCGTAGCAGGGCAAGTGAAAACACAAACACATTTTGCCAAGACTATTTGCAGGAAATGTGTAAGATTTCGTTAATCATTAGATGAAATCGGAAGCGTCTACGGAGCGAGGTGCAGGCGTGAGAAATGCAACGCAATGGCATCATCTATCGCTGGCAGCAAATCAAATAATCTGCGCATGACATAATCTTCTTGGCTTAGCACATGCAAACGACTAAGCCAAGAAACAAAAAGGCAACCAGAAACGGCCAGCAGCGGCGACAGGACGTCCTACTTACGTCTGCAGCAATAACAACAGAACACAGAAAAAATTCGATTCTAAAAAAGGCAAACAAAAAGTCCTTAAGTTATGTTGTGCGTCATTTTGGCTGGCAAACGGAATGAAAACAATAGGCATCAGCGAGTCCTGCGAAGACCAGGAGGACGCGAAACGGAGCTGAGAGGACGCGGCACAAAGGGACATGGCACTTATGCAAGCCTTCGCGTTTTTTATGGAACCAGGACACAGCAATCAACAATCAACTGAAATGGAAGCAGCGACTTCATCACTTGTTTCCTCTGCGTGCGCTGCTCCTGCTCCAGCTTGTGCTCCTGTTGCATAAATTGCGAGCATTCAAATGCCTGAAAGAGGACACGCTCAGATATCAGGTTAACATCATCCCATAGGGCTCCGAGAGATGCTGAGTACGATGCTCGCATATGATCTTGGAGGTGTGTCCCATTGTTTGGTCGCGCTTCCGTGGCAGCTATATGAAACTTATCTCAGCGGATGCCTTTGCTTCGCTCTCTTTATATATATAGTTTTTTTTGCACGTGCAGCTCTGGGAACCGAGTCCTGCTCCTATTCCTCTCTGTGTCTGTTTGTCAAACCCGACAAAAGTTGCTCAACTTTCTGCCGTCATTTGCTGTGGCTCCTACTTTACGCAATTTCGAGCCGACATTTGAGCACTTTAATTTCATGTTTTTATGAATTGCTCAAATGATTTCTCAAGATCAGATTGCTTATCTGTCAGCTACCTTGTCCCTTATGCCCTACTCTGCCCTGATTCAATTTATGCACTCTGTAATTATTGCGCTTTTTTGTAGTTGTTGTACCTTTTGGGATTTTTTTCGGGACTATAATAGTTTACTTCCTGGGTTCCATCCACAAGAGACTAGCACTTGGTTGCTTAGCCATTTCGATGTGATTTCTGAGTCGCTTCCTGTCGCCTCGTTTCTCATTCACTCAATCCTTTTGTTTGGCTTTTGGGGACTTATCTGTTTGTACTCTCGGCTTGACATGCTTTTTGCTCTTATGAACTCTGCTTTGACTGAACGGAGCTGCATTCGTTTCTCGTTTGAGCGGAAGTTGCCCGAAACGTCTTTTCATTTCCGCTAATGCGATGCATGTTTTGAAAAAGAAAATTTACATAATATGGGCGCCAAAAATATAAGAATATCAAATACTCGCGAACTCTAGATTTGCGCGCCAAAAAACGAAAGGAAGTGCGATTTTTTGATGATAATAATGTATCAATAAATATATAAAAATATAAAAACTGAAAGGCTTAGATCTACGGATAAGCTTATTAATAATAATCAACGTTAGCTGATGTTTTTAACGTTTCTCTTTTCGATTTTCTATTATTCCTTCTTAAGGAAGAAATGTTTCTTACGGCTTACATAACGCCTTATCGACGCAAAATCTGAAAAGCACATGTTCCTTATCGAAAACACGATCTACATAAGGTGGAAACCGTAAATACACGAGTACGCACAGTCGGCACAGTCATAAAAGAGATACAATGCGCTCACCTAATGACATTTCGGGACTTTCCCATCAAAAGTCTGGCGCGATTCATAATGATGGGCGAGGGTCAGGGAACAGCCGGCAAATGTGCTCGCTGCTCAATGAACGGTGCCAACTTTTCGGCCATAAACAGTAAAACACGAAATTTTCCGCTCCAAGCCAAAGTAAATGAAGAAAATTTCCCAAAGGCCTTAACCCTTTTTGGTTCGGCCGAACTGTCATTAGGTTTGTGGCGTCTTCAGACGCCTGACAACAATGTCTTACAGTAGTAGTGGTATGCAGTGGCTGCGATTTTGATGCGCGTTTATGAGCCTTAACCCTTTCGGCCACTATCAACGGCGATTCATAAAAACGCAGCGAAAGTGCCAATGAGGCCCATAAAAGTTCGCTGCCCAGAGAAAACTGCTACCTAACAGCCATTCTTGTCATTCTTCGAAGACAAAAAGGTGCTAACTACAGTTTGTGTGCATCATCATTAGTCTCAGCTCTGGCCGGGCGACAGCGGGTCGGCGACTGTGCCCGCTTGTGCCCATACCTACCACCCGCTCAACCCTTTCGCTTTCGCAGGGCGCAAGGCGCAAGTTGTCCGCCCAACCTGCAGTCTTTTAGGAATTTCGCTAAAAAGTCATATGCTGCATGCTTTTCGCCGGAATATCATTATTGATTCTGCTTCTGTTTCTTCAACGATTGACCTTCAACCGGCAGTGGCCATATGCGTTGTGGCCCTACCTGAGTGCCTACCTGTACTTTGGGTGCCTCCGCTCGACTGCTGTTTAAGGACTTGTGGTGGATTTAGCGCTAATCCGCGGGGATTAGCGGAATTAGCAGTTCGCCGGCGTTACCATATTTCATTAAGTAATGGAGCGCTACTTAACTTGAATGAAAGTCGCGCTCGGAGTTTTCCTGCGAGTTTCCCTTAGGTGAATTCAATTGAAAGTGGAGCTCAGGAATATTCATACGACTGAATAATGTGGGAACGTTTGATAGCGACGGATAGAGAGTGAGAGCAGCTGTCAATTACACTAGAGACAGCATCAATTCATACTCATGAGTTCCCACGATAAACCCTTAGTTAGTTAGTCAGCGCGGACACATCACAGCGCATCATTCAAATTGACCCATGGTCAGGGCGCAGTATGCTAAAAATGAATATGTCATCGTCATCTGGTTTACTAGAGCATCATAATCAACAGTATTCAGCATTGTACCATCCACGAGCTAATGATCTGCATCGCTGTATCGGAATAACATCACACGCAAGCACATTCCCATGCTGCACACCTGAGAGGCCTGGGTGACTGACAGCTCGGTGGTGGGTGGGTGTCCACGACACATGCTCATCGTACCCAATCTAAGCACCATCAAGAACCACCCTCTGCAACAGCATCAGTCCACTCGAGGGGTTGCTATTCTAATTAGACCCTTTTATTTGGTGTTGCTGTTGCTGCTATCATCGCCAGCGTTTTATTGATCAAGTTACGCATCCGTAATATGAATCGAAGGATATAATTGCTCTTTTTAAATGTCTTCTCATCTATCAATGCGTAGGCATTTGCGCATTTTCATTTGCATGTGCGTGCTCGAGTTCCCACAGCAGCAGCAGCAGCAGCGAGGGATTGACAACCCCTCGGACAAGGATGGGCTAGGCGTTTGAGTTTTAATCGCACCAGACTTACGGGATCTTGCTTAACATTATAAAGTAGAGTATTTTTCGCCTGAATTCTATAATGCTAGGCATTTGCCTTGGGCGTTGATCCTTTTGTTGAGTTTTTGCCTCTGTGAAAAGCTTGCTTTAAATTATTTGCCCTTGACTGATCTTGATCTTCGTTTTCGTCCTAGTCCAGGTCCTAGTCCGCGGGTCTAATCTGCTTAAGCGGCACGCGATTAGGCCAATGCCTCCGGCGAAACCTCACTGGCCGTTGGTTAAGTTACGCGTGGGGCGATTAAAGTGATCCCACTTGAATTTAATTTGAGCTGCCTCTGCAAAAGGCACACTTTAAGCAGGCTTAGGTAAGGCTATGCAAAAGAGAGAGAGAGAGAGTGAGAGAGGGAGAGTGGGTGGGCTGGGCTGGGCATGAGTGGCTAAAGCTGCAGCCCTGAGTGGAGGCCACAAAGTGTTTGATATTTGCCCAATCAATCGCAGAGTCTACTTATAGCACAATTACATCATAAAAGTTCATTTGGTTCAATAGATGAATGAAACAATTATATGAAAAGCACCCCGCGGAGAACAACCCTTGCAGCGCGGCTCGGGTGGTGTAGCAGAGACAAACATGTACCCACAGGTACTTCACGCAAATCACAAAGCGGCAACAATGGCCAGCGCCATAAACGGCCAGCCATGAGTGCTGCTGCCGAGGATGTGGCTGCTCGTAATAACAACTGTCACGCTGCCGCAGAGAGCGCAAAGGACGGAGAGAGCCAGAGAGCGAGACAATAGAGAGAGCGTGTGGCAGGTAGACGGCGAGAGCGAGCCTCAACGGAAAAAGACCATAAAATCTCAGAGGCGAAAAGTTGAGAATGAGCGCAAGCGGCGGCTGCTCAATGAATTTTTCGCAATGGCAGCCGCTGCTGCAGGATCATAAATCGCTGCCAGCCCGTTAGAGGCAATGCGTGCGAGCGAGCGCGCAATAGCTGGCCAACCCTCTCTGGCGCGGCAGCGCAACGACCAATAAACGCGCGCGGCTGCTACCTAGGGGTGATCGACTGCTCGTTGAATGGCACGGCGGCAGGATTTGTGAGAGCAGGACTATTAAAACAGGAGCTGGGTGGTGAGCAGACAACACAATCATCCGTGATCTCAACGAGTCCACTTCGCTCGTCCACGTCGTCGTCGTGTAGTGCGCTAAACCGAAGAAAGACTCAATATTCAAAGCTGAAAACTAAAAATCCGCATAAACTGAAATTAATTTGAAAGCAATTTGAATATTGCGACAGTGAAAGTGTGTGCTCTGAATTCTGCTGCAATCGTGCCTAATAAATCGCCAAAATTACGCCCCACATCGGTATGCAATCGTCGGAGGGTTCGCCAGATATGATGGATCAGAAATACAACAGCGTACGGCTGTCTCCGGCTGCATCCAGTAAGTATTGGCCCCGGCCAGCATAGTCTAAGAGCAAACGCCCTCCCGACTCCAGTCATGAGCAAGAAACTAACGCAATCTTCATTTGTCTTGCTCCTTCAGGTCGCATTCTGTATCATGTGCCGTGCAAGGTCTGCCGGGATCACAGCTCTGGCAAGCACTACGGCATCTATGCCTGCGACGGCTGCGCGGGCTTCTTCAAGCGCAGCATCCGTCGCTCCCGCCAGTACGTGTGCAAGTCCCAGAAGCAGGGGCTCTGCGTCGTGGACAAGACACACCGTAATCAGTGCCGCGCCTGTCGCTTGCGCAAGTGCTTTGAGGTGGGCATGAACAAAGATGCAGTGCAGCACGAGCGCGGACCCCGCAACTCTACGCTGCGCCGTCACATGGCCATGTACAAGGATGCAATGATGGGCGCCGGTGACCTGCCGCAGATACCGCCAGAGATCCTCATGAATACAGCTGCATTGACTGGCTTTCCAGGCTTGCCCATGCCCATTCCGGGCGTGCAACGTGGACACCACCATGGTGCACTCAGCGCCGCCTTCCAGCCGCCACCGCCTGCTGCCGTGCTTGATCTCTCCGTGCCGCGTGTGCCACATCATCCTGTGCACCAGGGTCATCATGGCTTCTTCTCACCCACCGCCGCCTACATGAACGCGCTGGCCACTCGGGCACTGCCGCCGACGCCGCCGCTAATGGCCGCCGAGCATATTAAGGAAACCGCTGCAGAGCATCTCTTCAAGAACGTGAACTGGATCAAAAGTGTACGTGCCTTCACCGAACTGCCCATGCCCGACCAGCTGCTGCTACTGGAAGAGTCCTGGAAAGAGTTCTTCATTCTGGCCATGGCCCAGTATCTCATGCCCATGAACTTTGCCCAGCTGCTGTTCGTCTATGAGTCGGAGAACTCCAATCGCGATGTTGTGACCGTGGTTGCCCGCGAGGTGCACGCCTTCCAGGACGTGCTGAACCAGCTGTGCCATCTGAATATCGACAGCACGGAGTACGAATGTCTGCGCGCCATCTCGCTCTTCCGCAAGTCGCCACCCGCTGCTAGCTCGACAGAGGACCTGGCCAACAGCTCTATACTAACTGGCAGCGGCAGCCCGAACTCCAGTGCCTCAGCCGAGTCTCGTGGCCTGCTAGAGACCAGCAAGGTGGCGGCCATGCACAATGATGCCCGCAACGCCCTCCATAACTACATCTCGCGCACGCATCCCAATCAGCCGCTGCGCTTCCAGACGCTGCTCGGCGTCGTCTCGCTGATGCACAAGGTGTCCAGCTTTACTATCGAGGAGCTGTTCTTCCGCAAGACCATTGGCGATATAACCATAGTGCGCCTCATCTCCGATATGTACAGCCAACGCAAAATCTAAGGGCCAGTCTAAGTTGAATTGCATCGAAACCGGAAGGACATGTATTGCCGTCGGCAAGACCGCGTCCGCGCACTTGAAGTGCCTTCGTAGTGCTGGGAACTGTGATATCTGAAAGTTGGATTGGAGTTGAGGAGTCAGACACTGAGACAGTGACAGTGACCATTGGACAATATTCAACAGTGAACTGCTGCAGAAAGCTTACAAATCACTCGGGTCTGAGCCTTAAATGTATTCGTTATACGTAAATCTATTTCACAACGTGATTCAAACTTTATTCAAGGAAGTTCAAACTTTTTTTTAAGTTTACTAATATCTAAGTACATATCATATATGTTTAATGAAATTAGCATAGAAAAGCACAAAGTATATAAAAATATATAAATAGCTAAAGCTACTCTGAAAACAAAAACAATTGGATTTATTTAATGGGAAACGAGTTTGATATCAGAAGATGGCTGAATATCGAAATGGAACTAGAATAATTTGATTAATATCTGTGATATATATATATGTATCGTCAAATATATATATTCTTGGGTATTGCGTTTTCTAAAATATTTCAAATTTCGAAAGTTGTTTGCTAAAATTTTCTTCGAACTGAGCTGAAACAGTTTCAAGATAGAAGTTTGGCAACTCTTTTATTAACAAAAATGTTATCATTGATCTCTCAAGAGATCATAAGCCTTGATAATGATTTATTATAGAGATATATTATAGAGATATATTATAGAGGGCTATCTTTAAAAAAAAACTGCGAAAAGTCATTTGTAATTCTGTTATACAAAATTCTCGAAATATTTATAAATAAATTATATTTTAGGACGGCATTCGACACAAACGCATAATCCTCAACTAAAAAGTATTTAACCTTTCGAGCGACTTCTTTGGGAGCTCCCAAAAAAGTCAGCGGACCAACCGCAGTGGCCGTCCAGGTAATCTGAAATGCATTATGCAAATTCTGGAACAAAAGATCTTATCCATTTCGCATTGAAATCAAACAAATTAGCATAGTTTTTCCACATCAGCAAACCAAAGTCGGGATTAAATTGGAAATGGCAGTTGGCTTTAAAATGGCCGCTCCAAGCCGTTGTCCCCTCGACCGGCGCAGTCTCAGCCCTTGGCCTGGCTGCCTCGATGCGTACAAAACAGAATTCAAAAAGTTAAAAAGCAAAAATTCACTTTTGATGACTTTGTAGAGCGGCGTTGGATCGCTGCTGCGTCCATGGCAGACAATAACAATTGAATCCTTTGACAATGGCACATGGAACCGGGCATGCCCTACTGTAGTATCCCTTCGACTGAAGGCTGAACAAACAAGCATCGAGGCAAACAGTTGCCAATCATTTGGCTGGCTGCTGCAAAATTGTTGAAATTGCGTTGGCCAAAGTAAATAGAAATGCTGAATGCATCCACACAAATATATCTTATGCTTGTAGATATATGTAGATGTGTGTGTGCTGTCTATGCCACTGACACACATTCGCTTTCAGGAGCAGAGTGCAAAAACCTACCCTAACCCGTAGCACCCATAGCTGAATGCTTGCGGGGATTTGGAATTAAATATGCTTCGTTGCTGCTGCCATTTCGACTTTGGCAAGGTCCATGCTCGACTCCGCTTGGATGCTGCAGATGCTGTTGTTGTTGTTGTTGTTGTTATTGGTGCTGCTGTTGAATCCGGTACAAATTTTGTTGTCTCTGAGGGCACAAAGCGTTTCGACTGCTGCCGCTGGGTTGTTGAGCCCTTTTAAGTCCTAATGGCCCTTTATTATCTGCCTTTAGACTTTTAATAGACTCAGAGGCAACGACGACACTGTGTGTGTGTGTGTCTCTATGCAATTGTGGTTGTTGTTGCTACAGTCGTAGTCCTAGCTGTGCGCCTGTGTTGGTTTAATCCTCATCATTCTGTCATCAGGAACGTTTTTCTGCACATTGTTGGCTTTGCATTGTTTGGGTCTTAATTTGTAGTTTTCCCTTTTTTCGCATTCGCAATAAAAAGAGAGAACATTTTCACTTATTGATTTCCTTTGGCTAAATGTGGAGCAAGCCCTAGTTGAGCCGTTGGCTCTAATTGAAATCCTCGATTAAGCCAGTGACCAGCGAGGGACTAACTTGTGCCACAAGCTCTGGCCCAGCTCAGCCACTTGAACTGCTTTAAATCAGCTCAGGACTGAGCTTCAACTCCCACCCAGCGGTGGGTGGGTGTGTGGGCTAAGCCGGAGCCAGCTCAGTGCAACTCTTCAGCTCAAGTGGTTCTGGGCCTGCACTTCATCGGAATCCGGCCTGAAGCTGGCGGATTTTCGGTAACACTTTTAATTCATAGATTTTCGTTGATTAAGTAATCCGCGTCCTCAATGAAGGGCGACGTGCATGATTAACGCAATTCGCGTAAGCGAATGCCGCAGATCCGCGGACCTGCTTACCGGGGCAGGTGTGGAAATACACGTACTGCTGCGGCTGTGGCAGGTCTTTGGCTAGCTTAGGCCCGCCGACAGGTCTCGAAGTGAGGTGAAGACTGAACTTCTTCGATTCCCATTCCGAGTCTGAGCTCGACGTCTGTGTGGATCATTGCGTTGGTGAGGCGGTTATCCATGCGCAATTACCTAGCGAAACAAAAATATGAGTATGCAAATAGATTTTAATGGGCTGGATTACCCTTTTGCTAAACGCTCAAATCCTGGCCGGGCGGTCGACAAGGCCGCACCACAGCCTATTGTTTTCAAATATAATGAGAATGTCTCTAAGCCAAAATATTAAACATCCGTGCGATCCTTGCGAGCAAGCCGCAAGATGCAAGACGCAAGCTGCAAATCCGGCTTCCGTTCGCCTCATTGTTGTACCTGAAGTCAGTCCCAGGACGAGTTGGCTCGAGTTGCTCGGCCAGCCGAGCGGCAGCCAGTAAAAGTCAAAGCGGGACCAGGGCGGCGTTGTTTTTGTAAATTGAGTAGCTCGATTTATCGCCAGATCAATTTTCTATATCTGCCGCACAGATAAGCGAATGAGCGGGAGGGAGATAATATGTGCGCTCTCCTCTAATTCTAATTGTTGTATGGCTTATGGACTAGAGGCTAAGCCTAGGCCCTGCCCCGCAGCCTGTTCGCCAGCTTAACTTACTTTAGTGGGCAAATGGCTGTATTTCTGTGGAAAATTCGATTTGCATTTCTGCAAAGGTTCCACAGCAACGGCATTGTTGCTAGCGCTTAGCTAGTTAATTTGACGTTTGGATGTATCTAATGATGTTTATTAGGAGAACGAGTGCAATCAAGGCAGCTGCTCCGCAGGAGAGTCAGCAGCAGATCACAAGATCAGATTCCCAGAATTGAGCTGACAATTAAAATCAGTGAAGCGTCTGCTAATCAAAAGTACTTGGCACATTGGCACATCCTAGCGTCTTTTATGCTCCTAAGTACTTGATGCCCGAGTCTAAGTCTACGTAAGTCTTCAGTTTTTTATTGTTACAGTCTGCGTAGGGCACAATAGACCCCGAGGGCAGCTGATGAGTGGACCTCCTGGAGGTGAGAAAAATATTGAGGGCAAATTGCGACGCTCCCAACGAACAAAGGCTACCGGGCTTCGACTGATACTTGAGAGCTCAAGAGCAACTTGCGTTTAACCTCAAGAAAGTTGCAATTGCCCGCATTTCGGTGAGCGTTTCGCTCGAATTTCGCTTCGGATATTGACAAGCAAACAAGTGCTATGCGATCAGCGACGACAGTTTTATATGGGCATGTCGAGGATTATTACTTTTGATGCTCAATCAAAAGCTGAGCCTGGCTGGACCACCAGGACGACAAAGCGTTGTGTGTGTTCCAAGCGACTCCACCCCTCTCTCCGGCATAGGGGCTTAGTATGGGAAACTTCTGCGCTGTCAAGATTGCCACACAACTGCTTGCATTTGCTGCATGCAACCGATTGTAGGAAGTCCTGCTCGGAGGAAGCTGTTCCTCTGCGGCTGCCTCGGGGCAACTGATGACGTCGCAGCCTAATTGAATTTGTTGCCTTTTCATTTGATGTTGTCTTTAAATTTGCTTTTTTGTTAGCATAACAAAGCCGACGACCGCTCGCTGCCCGAGGCGCCCAACGACTGCGCAGATAGTTCATTAGGGTAACTCACAATCTGTCTGAAAAAAGAAGACTTCATCCAATCCAAAAGCAATGTCAAAATGGCGCCGCAGCTGCCTAGAAGCGATTATTATGTGGCAAGCTATTCATTTACGTACCGATAAACTATTATTTAAGTAGACGGAGTATTTCATTTAATTAAGCTGTTACACGAGTCCCCCCGCTGCAGTGCAGCCCCAACCCAAGGAAAACCCTATGTGAGCACCCCTTGATGGCCGGGAAAAGTTTGAAACTTTTCAACTTCCGGTCAATAAAGCAGGTGGTCATCAGGTGCTTGGCGCATCCGTGAATGAAGCTATTATCGTATCACGCAAGTCCTGGGAACACGGCCCAAGTTGACCCGCAACGCTAAAAAGTGAAAAGCAGTCGCGTCATCATTGCAGCTCGAAGCGGCGGCTGTGGCTTGCACCACCTTTGACCAGGAGCGTCATCAACAACATCAATAGGGCCATATGTCAAAATAACGAGCCACCCCAGAGGCGTAACGGTAATTTGGGCAACCCTGTGCTGCTGCTGCTGCTGCTGCATTCCAAAACAGAGGCGACCGTGCACCAAGTGCATTGCAAACACGGGAAAGGGGGGTTCGTAACGGACCTTCGAGCACTTGAGAATGTAACAAATCGACTTTGACAAAGCTTCGAACTCGGGAACAGCAACAGCAACTGCCGCAGCACACACGGCGTATGGGAAAGCTGCCGTTCGTGTTATTTGGGCGAGGCTGCCACTTCAGCCACCCAAGTGGCCACTTTTACACTACACAGCAGCAACTCGAGACCAACTCACACCGAGGAGTGTATTAGTTATGCGTTTGCGCTCCCAGGATATGGAGCGAGGAGCGAAAGAGAGAGGGAGAGAGTTTGCTAAAACAAAAGGGGTGGTTAGTTAGAGGTATGTGGCGGATATTGGCAAACCAATTTTGGAGAGCCTTTGTTTCGCTGAACGTCGCGAATAAGCCACAAAGGATCAACAATGCTCGAGAATTATTTTGTAGAGCCAGCAAGCCGAGCCACTTGGTGGGCTGCGGTACGAAACATTAATTCTTTCCGTAGAGGCAACTATGTTTCCAACTCTCGAGTGGCTATTGGTAATGCAACTGGCGACAACGATCGCTCCAGCCGCGCCAGAGCGCGCCACAGCTCACCTTAGAGCCAAATGCCGGCAGCTGTCAGATTGCGGCAACAACAAAATCAACTTCAATTTATGATTATGTTCTACACACACACACACATGCGAACTCAATTTCATTTCAATTTTTATCGAAGCCATTTTGTCAAATAAAAGGGATTTGCGGCATAATCCGCAATTGGGACGCGCAAAACTGTCAGGGAGTCTGCGGCTGCAGCGGGCTGGTGACAAACTAAACACTAAAATGTCCTCTCGAGAGGCGGGGCGCCTGATTTCTGACATCACAATTGACAAGAGCCGAAACAACAGCTGGTTAACTGACTGCCATTGACAATGGGAGATAAAAAACCGAGCGCTCTCCAATTTGCTCTAGCTCACAGATTAGAGCCAGCCAGAGGGAGAGCGACAGACTGCGCATACCGAGCTGAGCTGAGCGCAATTTAAGCGCTTACATGGGAACTAATTTCTGAAGTACTCTCAAACACTTCATAAAATATTTGCATCAGTTTGCGGCAAGCGCGCGACAGCCCGCTGCGGGGATTAGCCGTACAGCAAACATGGCGACAGTCATGTCAAAAAAAAGTAAATAAAAATGAGAGCTAAGCCAGTTAAACGGTTAAGCCTTGGAGCCGAACACTAAATACCCTTGCTGAACAAACTGTTGTCTCTAGTTGCAGTCATTTGTATTTCTCTTTAAGCAACCCAAATTTAAACGCTTTCTCAATATTGTAAAGAATTTTTAAATATTAAATAAATTTAAAAAAAATATTTTTAAATGATTTTTTTTTAATTTTTATTTATTCTTTGTTGTATATAATATATTATGCAATAATATTATTGTCTATTTTTGCATTTCGTATAAACACATTTATGATTATACAAAAGATTGCAACAGAGTTTCTTGAAAATGGTTTTCTTACAAATATGGTATATAGTATATGGATGGTGAACTATCCATACCTTAATTTTGGGCCCGATATTGATAGAAAGATCTTCTAATTACAAATTCCTTGTTTCAGTGAATATACCTTCCGTTAGAGTATTAGAGCTCGCGCTTCGAGCGACACTCGTATCTAACGGATCGCGTTAGGTGGCACTGACTTGGCGTGGCTTGTCAGCTTCATGTGGGCTGCTGCTGCTGCTGACATATCCTTTGGGGTGGCAATCGAATATAAACAGTGATGCGCCCGGCCTCCGGGCTGAGGCCAGGGCCTGCGCGTGCTGCGACTGAGCTGCTTAAAAAACTAACTATTGCCCGTCACTGTTTACCATACGGATCACACTTGAGAGCCGTTGACAATGTTGCGCAAGCGGCTGAGATGCGCTACAGTCGGGTCGGCGCGTTGGCAGGGCAGTGAACTGCTCACTGGAGCCGACTGGAAAGTGCTTTGTGCGCTGGTTCGTTTAATTTTAATGAGTGCGTGTCAGTCTAGCTGCGCCAGCCAGTTTTGGCTGTCTGATGAGCTGAGCCAGCCGCTGACCCGATCCTTTGTAACTGTTTCCGTTTTTGGACTCGTTTCAGTTGTCTATCTGCACATTTAGGGGTGGCTCACGGCACCCCCTGGTGCACCCCGCGATTTGTAGCTGCGCTATGTAAATTGTCACATTATTGTCATAATTCTCAGGCCGATGAAAATGGGAAAATCATTAACTTGAAAATTCCTATGACATAATTTGTACTTTGTTGTGGTTAATTGCCTCAGTTTTGTCAATTTATGGGGCGTGAGATGAACGAGGAATCAGCAATGACAGTCGAAGCGCATTTCACATAGGATTTATGTGTTTTAGCCAAGAAAGTATAGTACAATGAGAAATATAATATACATATATAAAATCAGACCTATGGCGAGCATTGAGCAACTTCTTGGAAAACACACAAAATCATAATCTTTTCTCAGACCTATCAAAGATCTCAGGAATCTTGAAAGTCCTTAGCCTCAGCCAATTAACTGCAACTCAATGAACTATAAAATCGCGCAATGCAAAACCCCCTGCATTGGATCCGAAATGCGTACAAATCTGCTATCGTATCATCCTAACAAGTATCTGACGCATCTCTTTGGTGTCTGCTCGGAAAGCCGAAATAATTGAAACCAATTAGTTTCGAAAAACCTTTTAATTGTCTGTTTTCAATGCCCGTCGGAGCATGTGTAAATATTTTCATAGCCAGCAATGACCAGGAGCACAATGCGCACAAAGCCAAGCGAAGAGCAAAATGGGAAAATGGAAAATAGAAAATGGAAACAGGCAACATGTGAGAACATGGCAATGACCAAAATAATCCAGCGCATGAAAGGAAAAAATCGAACGTAGTTTCAGTTGAAAAACGCAAGAAATTGCCAAATAATTGCAGGCGGCTAGAAAAACTGGCCCGAAGAATGCAGAAGAAAAGCGAAGCAGAGAAAAGAAGAAAAGAAAAGCGAGGCATAAAGACAAAAAATCAACCGCAGACTTTTGTTTTGCAAGTAGAAAGGAAAACTGTTGCCAACTGTCGATGGGCTGTCAAAACTGATGTCGATTGAGCTGCTGCTGCTGCTGCTGCTGTTGACTGAGACGGGAACTGTGTGTGGACCAGGTTTCCAAGAGCTAATGTTGGCCAATATTGCGCAGGCGGAGGAAATATTAACGGCACTCTATTAAGAGACGAGCATTACGTTGGATATGAGGGCACTGTTTCCATTCATTGTTGAGCTATTTACTTTTTGATTTTATGTCGGCTGCAGTTAATTGGCCACGTTTTGTTGTCAGTCTGCGAGGCTAAGACGGCAGCTCAGTAAACAAATTATCCGTCTTTTGGCCCAACATTGCGACATTCGCATGTAATCAGGATGTGATTAGATGCAGTTGGCATTGGGCAAATCTCTACTGCATATATGTGGAGTCTTAGTTCTCTTGAAGACCTTCCACCTTTGCTCTAAATTCCATTGCCATTATTAGCAGCAATTTGGCCAACTCTAAATACAATTCCATTAGATATGCTACGATTTCGATTTCAAAATCTTTCATTATGTTTTTTGCGCGCTAATGCCATTTTAAATGAAATCAATAAGCAGCTGCGATTGGCATGCTAATTATGATTGGCATATCATTACCATCGAGTAGCCACAACAACAACAACAGCAACGTATTTGGCTAATTAAGCAGTTGAAGTCGCCGCCA
Source organism: Drosophila peninsularis (assembly GCA_035047485.1). Lineage (NCBI taxonomy): Eukaryota > Metazoa > Arthropoda > Insecta > Diptera > Drosophilidae > Drosophila > Drosophila peninsularis. The sequence goes on along the minus strand of JAWNPN010000050.1, from coordinate 696,279 downwards.
GCCGCAACTCACCTGTGAAAAAGGCTGAAGACAAAAAATAACTAGAGCTCGGCAATTGGGAGCTGGCGATACCTCACTCGAAACATCGAAGTAAACACTTGAGATCGAGTTAAGGTCTGAAATATAAAATCGATTATAGCTGAGCAATTGGCTGAGGTTGTTGATTTATTGTCGCGTCATGCACGTCAAGTGGAGCGGAACTGGAACTGGAACTGACTCCGACTGAAATATAAAATTGGAGCTGTCTTTAGCTGTTTGGCTTGTTTGTCTTTCCATTGACTCATGACTGTTATTGCCTGTCAAACTCTTGCACTTTGACTTGCCCCAGCAGGTCCGGCACAAACACACACAGACACACACACGCTCTCTCGAACACTCCCGAGCCGGCTGCTATGACAATGGTGTACAATTACCCGCATTTATTGGTCATTTGTCGCCGCTGCTGCTGCTGCTGTTGCAATTAATAGTTCACTTGTTGGCATGTCATGCACGGATCGTATCCGCTGACATTGAAAATGTGATTATATTCAAACAGACGTTAACATTTTTAACAATTTCGTAATGCTCCTTAAACATAACTTGAATGGTATCATAGGTTCTTTGCATGTTAGAACTCAACTTCTATACATTTCAGTTTATTAATCTGTATAAATACAAATATATATCTCTCATATAGTATTACTAACAATAATGAGTATTTGGCAGTCTATCACTCCCTGAAACATCTAATTGACTTGCTTTATATGAAATTTTGTCAACCTGGCATAATTAAAGTCTAAACTGCTTTCAATTAATGACTCACTTGGCCAATAGCCCCAATGTGACACACGAGAAAATACAGGTATGACCTTCCTCCACATCACGTTGAAGTTGTGGCGATGATAATTTGATTTTTATCCCAAATAAAACAAAAACCACATATCATTCAATTACTTTGATAGCTGTGCATGGAAATAAAGCGCACAGTAAACGTGTTTTCTGTGTTTATTTAATCTAGTAATTGCTCTGAAATTTTCAGCTCTATGCAGCCGCTTAAGTTGTGTGCTGTGTGCTATCTGCTTGATCGGTATGGGAATGGCTCCATTGTTGGGTTCAATGCACGTGTCCTGCCTTCCAAGGTTGGAGCTGTCGAAACAACTTTCGAACTGCAACTGGATAGTGTGCAGATCGTGTGCTGTAATCAAGGCCAAGAAGATCGCTTGACCGAAGGTGTGGACCCTATCGCAGATTTAGCTGTGACCTGACAGCCAAGACAGCCAGAGCTGGCGCGGCTCGGCTTGGCTTGGCTACGTGTAGCCTGCAGCCACACTTCCAGTTTTTCCTATGAACGTCAGCGACATGCGGAAGTCTGAAATGCGAAAACCGCTACGCATGCGCCAGAAACTTGTTTCTGGCCCGGCCCAGACACGCACTTGGCTCCGGCGCACGTTATTGACCTTGATTCCGTGTTTATAGCTGCATTGCGGTGTGGGGACCGAGAGACTTCGAGCTGGAAAACTGGTCCAGTGACACCAAGAGCAATTACACAGCCCGCGAAGGCAAGAGTGCGCGAGGCTAAGCTGCAGGCTGAATCAAAGTCAAAAGTATTTTAATGGCATTAAGACTGAAAGTGAAATGGAAACCTCGACTGAAATATCTAGCAGATGCGCAATTAGCGCTTGCTTACACATATCTACGGCTCGGTATACGCTTGCTAAACGCGTAATTATTCATCCTTCTGTGCCCCTCTCTCAAATTACAAACGATCGGAAAACGGACTGACTTTTGAGGAAATCTGGCTGGCGGGTCATTCATGAGTCAGTCACTTGGCTATCAAATCACCATCTATATACGAATCCTGTGAATCACTAGGGCTTATCCTATCTCTCACTCACTCTGGCTCTCTCTATGCGAGCATATCGTATTTCCTTCAGCGCTCTCAACAAGTTTAGCGAGTTTCAGTTTGACTTCTGGGCGATCATTCGGCGCTGATAAGCGTTTAGCATTCAATTTTTTGGCCGAGCAAATTGAGAGCCGAGAGCTGAGAACGTTGGCGAACAAAAGACTAGATTGTTAACCTTCTAACAGCCATGTGGGGTTGGGGATGGGTGCGCGAGTGTGTGTGCACAATGCGAAAGAGTCGACGTCAGCGTTGACTCGCTCGATTTTATTCAAACGCTCGACTGCATCTTAAATTACAAATAATCGCAATTGTCTGTGCCTTTCGGCTTGCTTTCGGATTTGGATTTCGATTTGGATTTGGGTTCGGGTGGTGGCAGCAGCTGAAATAATTGAGAGACAACGCGAACCGAAGAGAAGTGATATGTGATGTTAATATACCTATACTCATACGTATATGTATGTATTTATATATTTTGCATGCAATTTGTACAAAATGGATGGGCAGCAACCCCTCAACCTCAACCTCAACCCTCATTATCATTGTGATTAACTCGCCAGAAGTGAAAGCATCAAAATAAAAGCGTTGCGCGTTGCACACAATAAAAACAACAACGAGCCAAATTCCGAATTTGAGAAAAAAATATATCAAGAGCGCAGCCCCGTTGTAGCGCTGGGTGGCAGTATCGTCACATCAGCATTAGGCAAACGCCTCGAAATCAAAAAGGCAGCTCAAGGAACTGGCAATAGTTTTTGATCGGACTGGCAAGCAGGCAAGGAGAGGCGCAAGGGCAGGGGCAGGGACAGGGGATGGGCTGGGCAGGGGTTGGGTAAACAACCCTCCCAACTGTACGAATTGTTGCACCCCCTGGCTAATCCAAATGAACAGAGTTGTAATGCTGGCTGCTGCCCCAGTGCCCGGCCTTCACCAACGCCATTTGCTGTTGTTGTTTGTCAACTGATTTAATTTCCTGAACTGCCGCCGCTGCCACTTTCCGAGTGCCCGATTTTGCCCGCCTGCTGTGAGAGGGCGTGCCATGTTTCTGGTGTGTATTTCTGGTCGCTCTAATGACAATAACAACGATGGCGACTTGCAAAAGGGCAAGCCGAAACGCAGTGCAATTGAAATGTTTAGCACTTCAAACTGTAGAAGACCAACGCTGCTTAGTGCCACACAAACGAGTCCAGGTTGAGGCCTATGCCGATGCGTATGCGCGTATGCAAAGGCGCTCATTAAAATATGTAAAACGGTCTTAGATCGTGTAATTATCGCTAAGCACTAACACATATGCACGTGTCGCCAGCAAGGCGCTCAAGCCCGAGCCATGGGCCGTAAATTGTGCAAAAGCAGGCGTGGGTGGGCGCTCCAAATGCAGCGCAGCAACAACAAGACAAAGTGCAACATATGCAATTCAGCAACAACAACTGCCGCCAGCTGTTGGCCATAAAGCAGCTCAAACAATGCCTTTTACTGACGGCTTCTCAAACAACGATAAATTATTGAAGCCAAGCGCAAAGTCAAGCAAGTCAAAGACATTGCGCCAACTACAACGGCAACAACAATGGCAAAAACAACTTCGACTAAAAGTATTTTATGAACCGCTCAGAACTGTTGCCAAGTGCTGACCACACCACAAAAGCAAAACTTGTACAAAAAGCTTGGCTCCAGATATAAATCAGCATTTGCGATTGTTAATGCCTATTTATAATACTAACCAGCAAATGCGAGCACAACAGACAACATTTACAGCAATTGCAACAACAACAGCAACAGCAACATCGACGTCGACATCGACAGCAACACCCGCGCTTATTGCATGTAATCGCAAATTTTTTAATCCTAATCCGACTTGTGGCTCGTCAAATATTCAAGCAGTTCTGCTGAGCACTTATAATACTCTGGCAATAAAGCTGAATCATAAATATATTGAATGTCTTTAGGTTAGAGATTCGGAATTGTGCTGCTCCTTTGGCCAGTGGAAAATTTAAGAAAATTAAAAAAAAAAACATTTAATTAAATTTTTTATTTTTATTTAAGTTCATTTCAAGATACTAATCAAATATAATAATAATAATATAGAAGACACAAAGCAGAAAGTGCATGCAGACTTCAGCATCATCAGATCCATAAACATCTCCATAGATCTGTTTGATTGTTCGCAGTTTGTTTTGTTTTTTGGGTTGGGTTTGGATCTGGTCATGTGCAATGAATTGGTGAGCGTGGCCAATTTGATTGGCCAAATGAAATGATTGCCACAGAATTGCATCATGCAGTGCGCTGGCAGAACATCGCAGCAGGGATATCAGCTGGCGTAGAGTATCGGGTTCGGCTACAGTTCAGGCTTTAGCTTTTTTAATGCACAAATAATTAAAAAATAGTTTAGCTACAGCATAGAAAGCAAAAGTGGACGCTAAAAGCGAAAGAGCGCAAAACTGGTAAAACAGCTTGCCGCAGCAGCAGCAGCAGCAGCAGCTACAGCAGCAGCGGCAGCAACAACAGCGAGAGTTGACTTATTGGAGCACTTAGCTCAATTCTTGTTATTGTTACTGTTAATAATACCAACACAAGCAAGCTGAATTACAACAACAGCAACAAGTCGGCCAGCTACCGCCTAGGCGGGCCATGAGTTTAGCCCAAGCCGTAGCCGTTCCAAGGTTTTCCCAGCTGGCTGGCACTATAAAAGCTTGGGCGGCTCCATTGCGGAAGGCAGTTGACTTACAAAATCCATAGCCGTCGGTCTGACACTCTGGCTAGTGTCGCAATCGATATAGAGAGAAAACTCCTTGTTAACGGACTATAGCAGCGTAAAGGCACCGATTCGCGTGTGATCCCCTCTGACTCCAAATCGCAGAGCGTGCAGTTTACGTAGTAGCTTATCAAGGATAACCGCAGAACAAAATGTTTCGCTTCGTGAGTCTCCGCAGTGTGTGTGCGTGTGAGTGGGATTGGCTAATGGTTATTTTTTTGTCTTTTGCTGGTGCAGCTCGCATTAACCACACTCGTGACCCTGGCAGTGGGCCAGAACTATCACCAGGACCCCAAAACAGCGGCCATCATCAGTGAGCAGCGCTATTTGTCTGGCGATGGCAAATTCGGCGCCGCCTACACACAGGAGGATGGCATCAACTTCAAAGAGGAGACAGACTCCGATGGCACACGCCACGGCAGCTACAGCTATGTGGATCCCTCCGGCCAGCGTCGCACCATCTCCTACACTGCGGGCAAGAATGGGTGAGTACTCGGTGAGCTAAAGAGTTCAAAGCTTGCTATAATGTATGTTCCCTTCCATAGTTTCCAAGCGTCTGGCGATCACTTGCCAGTGGCACCACCCGCACCACCACAGCCTGTGCCCACCGCCGGCTATCAGCCACAGTCGCAGTACCAGCCACAGCAGTATCAGGCCCCAGCTCCCCAGTCCTCATACCGCAGCAACGACTACGATGACGGCTCGTACGATCCTCGCTACAATGATCCCGGCTTCGGCCAGCAGCAGCAGTCGTATCAGCAGCCCGCTCCTCAGCCGCAGTACCGTCCGGCGCCCGTGCAGCCCGCTTACAACCCGGCTCCACAGCCCACCTATCAGCAGCCTGCCCCACAGCAACAGTACCAGCAGCCACAGCAGCCGTCCTACTATACGACGACCACGCCCAATCCCCACCGCTTCTCGCCTCCCGGCAAACTCTCGCTGAACCGCACACCCGACGGCTTCACCTACTCATTCAACAAGGTCTAAGCGATGGAGAGAGAACCACATAGATTGAGCTTGTTTCTATTGTAATGTTACGTAATCTTTCATTTACTCACACCCAACACGAGACACTCCTCTCTCTCTATCACTCTGTCCTCTTCCACTATCTCTCCCTCTCTCTCTTACTCTATCTTCTCTTACACTCTCTCAACCACTTACTGTTCCAGTTCTTACCTTCATCAAAACTCTTTTGTGATATGTTTAAGAAAGAAAGTAAAAGTGTTGCAAAAACTCTGCAGCAGCTTAACCTCTATCCATATATATATATATATATATATATATATATATATGAATATCGTACCTCCTATCTACGAACCTGTATGTAGTATGTCTAGCAGTTTTTGTTTGTAGTTTATAAAAGTACTTCTCAATGCTGTTAAATCCAACTCTACTCTCCTAATGTAAAGCGAAACCAATAAATTTGTAAGTGTGTTTGCGGTCAAAGATGATGAAGAAGAAGAAGACATTGATCAAATGAATTCCATAAATCTTTCAATGCTGGATCGTAATACCACCTCGGGCCACGGGACGTATTAGCAATTTTTGTATTTCGTATTGTACCATAAACAATTTATATAGTTTTTAAGCAATACACAATATTTCATACGTACCGCCAGCAACTGCTTATCTTTTTATTCGCAACGAGTCTTGCCTTGTTTTGGGCGTGTGGCGTTTACGAGTAATTTAATTTTTAACAGATTTATCTAAACACCTTGCCCGGTTGACGCCCCCATGCACATTGCACAACCTGCACAGCGCTTGTTATACATAACACACACTAGCAGATACACTGGCAAACAAGTTTGTGCCACGATTCTATGCAACAAACTAGGAAAGGCGCAAACTGGTTAGCCATTGGCACAAGTCGTGGCCAATTGTGCAAAAAGAAGAAAAAACAGCAAAAGTTAAAAATAAAATACATTTCAGAGCAGCTGAATTCCAATCGAAATTGAATAACTCCCACACCTCCCGGCCAAAGAACCGGCACAGGTATGTGGAGTCAGATCCGGATTGGTATTTATAGCTACAAAAGTACTCCATCATAACTGAAAAGTGTTAGCTAATTGTTGATGTCTGTCGAGATATAAAAGCAAGTTATATAAAAGGATATCCGTGTCTCATGCCAAATGCTGCTGTTCTGCTTCCATTATATAAAATACTTTATAGCAACTGTTCATATCTTTAACAACTATATAATATTATATATTATATAATTATAGAACTAACTATATTAGAGCACACTTAATAGGAATAATACCTACTTCACTATAACAATCTAGTTCCCATGATTAATGTCTGTTCTTAACTTTGTTACGGAATATCCCATATTACCTTGCTTGGCCATTCGGTCCGCCATGCTTCAGTTGCTTTATTGTAATTCATTAAGTATGCGCTAATATTTTGAGCAGTTTGCTCAATTATATGCCCCATCGATTTGCCATGTCGAATCGCAGCTCGCGCTACAGTCCACCCCACCTCGGTGCACCGCAACAGGTGCTGACTGTAGTCAGGTTAACTTTTCACTTCTGTTGCGCGCATTCTTTGCACCACCTCGTGGCTCGGATTTGCTTTCAAGGTCAGTTTTGTTGTGGCTGCGCCCCGGAGTCCGCTGCTGCGAGTATGGCTGTTGAAATTGCTCAGTCAATTAAGAAAATCAATTTTGCTTTTGTTTTTGTTATACTCACTTATTTTATTTCGCACCCACTTTTGTTGTTATTTATTTATTATTATTGTTATTGTTGTTGTTGCAATCGTGTGAGTTGCTCAACTTCGGATTTTCGATCACATTTGTGCAAGAGGTAAAAGCCAAGAATTTGTTATGACTACTTTTGGGATAAGCTCTGATCGAGTGCTCGGCTGTAAAACAGGTCTTCAGATTTTATTTTCTGTTTAGCAAAATAAATTATTGATTTACAAATTTAAAAGCTTAAAATGGTGTGTGTGTAAAGTCCTTAAAATAACCAGACATTTACAAATAAATCAAAATTTAAAAATAAATATTCAAATATTTTTGAATTCAAATCATATTCATTTTCCTCTTAGTTGGCGCCACCTATTGTCCAGTCGCTGTTCAGCACCCGCAGCATAGTGAAGTGCCGAACCCATAGGTGGCAACGCCATCACTACAGTAGCACAGACAACAACCAAAATAGTTTATTCATTTATTCTCAACTCCATTTCTTTTCGGTCTTCTTCAGTTGGTGCCTAATTTAGAGTAGACAGTTGGCTATATTTACATAATTTACATAAAAGTTATTACATTACAAAGTAAGCATATTAAAATACATATTTAAATTAGTACATCCTAAATACTAAGCCATCTTTTACGCCACTTCACACATTGATCACAAGCGCAGTCGATCTGTACTTCCTCTTCGGCGATGCAATGTGCTTGGGCTTCGGGGAACGCTTTAACACAATGCCGGGCGGACGTCTGTGTGGTCGGCTACCTTTGGGCGGCGATAGCGGCGGATGCTCACCACTGAAGTTATTGCTGTGCAGCGGACCCGGGCCAGAGAAGTTTGGCGGAAAAGTCTCAAAATCTTCGATATCCAAGTCGGGGCGCGGCTCATGCGCATTGGACTTTAAGAATTTTTGCAGTTTGGGATTATTGAGCAGCTGTAGCTTGATGGCGTCGTCGAGCAACTTCTGCTGATCTTCTAGAAAAGCCTCGATCTGTTTTTTGGATGCAACGCTCTTATATCGATCGTGGCCCTTCGAACGCGTGGGCACATCATAGTCATCGTGATCCGGCTCGAAAACCCTGTACGACGAATGACCGGAAGAAGAAGTTGCCTTTGGAGGTGGCACCAAGTGGAAGGGGTCTGCCTCCGATTCATATGGCGCCGGCGTCCACTTTGAGCGCTTTGAAGGCGGCTCCACAGGGTGCTCTTCCCCAGAATTGGCGTCGGCTGCAAATACTGGTCGCCCGCTGCTCTTGTAGGGCGTGGTCGACGCATACTTGTGGGGCTTGGAGTACTGTGAGCTGGGGTGGGCCTTCTTGGGCACCGTAATGGGATGCTGCACGCGTATCTGTGTGCCTATGCTATACTCGCGGCTGTCCTGCAGCGTCTCGCCCGAATACTCACCCGAGTAGCGCTCGCTGGAATAGTCATCCTCCTCCTGAAAGTGGAAAAACTATTAGTTGGCCTTCAAGATGTTTCGCAATTGCTCTGTGGCTCACCGAATTGTAAGGCCTGTACTGTGTCTTCTTTGGATACTTGTTGGTCACATCGCGGCGCTTGCTCTCATTGATCTGCAGGTCAGCACGATAGCCAGGCGGCGGTCCACCAGATGCAGACACCAAGCGCACGGGTCCTGGCGGACCCACCGAACTGTAGTAGCTGCGCCGATAGAAGGATCTGGGCGGCTTCGATCCAGACGCTAATGAGCCCAGCAGTAGCGCAGCTCCCAGCAGCTACAAGGGAACAGATTACGGATTAGGACACCACTTTCCACTGCTCCAATCAAAACAGTCGTCGCTTACGTTCCAGCACAGTCGCATTTTGTATGGGTCTTGGGAGTTCACACTTAGACTTCACGCGCAGCGATTCACTAGAGTTTTCGCTATCGCAACAACGAAGCAACGAAATTACGAAATTGATTTCAAGTCTGCTGCAAGTCTTGCGCAGCCGCGTGGTTTAAACGAAACTGAAAGTCTTGGCAATGGACACAACGGTTTTATGCCAGCTTCCTTCCTAATCCAACAAACCAGACGCGCTGCCGCAACATGTTTTGCAACTAGCCCGAAGACGACAACTGTGGCCAGCAAAGAGAGAGAGATTGAGATCTGCGCGAACAAGTGAACAACTCACGTTTCACGCATAGACCGGGCCAACACTGGGAGGAAGCTGCGGCCCCCAACACCACTGTCAGGGGCTGCGGGACGGCCAGCGGCAGCAGCATTTGCATATCCAGTAGGAAGTGGAGCAGGCGGCATAAATAAAATGTTGTTTATGGCTGTAATTGCCAGTAAGTATAACCATTTGTTAAATGCCGAGAGTGGCTCGGCATGCGAGTCTTACTAGCTGGTTAAGCAGAGGGAGGCAGCGGTTTGCCGACCTCAAGTGGCTCTATCTGCCTCTAAGATCTGTTTCTTTTTTGGGTTTTGCCAACTGGTTTGCAGATGTGCCCGCTGTGTGAGTGTGTGTGCGTTACCCAATAAAACTCGCTGCTGCCACTTGCACTTTTTGGCGGTTTGCTTGGCCTGAAGTTCAGGTTCAGCTGTGCCAGGAAATGCCGGCAAGACATGTCTTGGCCTTTTGGTGCTGCGGCTTGGACTACTTTCTAGCAAGGCAGGATGCGGCGCAGGCGCAATGCGGAAAATGTTTTGTTTAACTTTTTTGCTTTTGGTTTGTATCTGTTATGTTTGGCGTTTGGTAGGTGGAAGTGGAAATTGGAATTGGACAGCGTTCAATTGCATAACATTTCATCACGCGCCATTTGCACAGCTCTGGCCAATGTTTTCCGTTACGCTCATCCTGTTTCGTTGTTGTTTTATTCATTTCGCAATTAGTTTTTGTTTCTTTTTTCTATTTGAAACAATTAAATGCATGCCCCTAATGAAATAGTTGCTTAATGGCGCTTTGATTGATGCATTCGCTGTTGCATACGAAATTGGCCAATTAATGCTGCATTTTCCCCCCATTTTCCAGCAAGGTCAAGCTCAAGTTCAAGACGCACGTTGCACGACAGTTCCAGCAGCAGCAGCACCAGTTGCTGCAAAAGGTGCAGCCACCATTCGCCCGTCATAATTTCCGTTTTCATTGTGAACAAAGTCAACTCACCTGGCCGGCTGGCTAACTGTTTGGCTGGCTGGCTGTCCAGCTGAGACTGAGCTCGTTTCAAGTGCCGTTAACAATATGAAGTTCAGTCAACGTATTTTTGGTGAAATGAACGTTTCAGTGAAAGGCTCCAGCTTCAGCTGGCAGAGTCGCCTCGAGCAATCCCTGACTGCCTTTGGCCACGCGACATTAAAGCTCAAATTGACTCAACTATAAATTACATTAATGTGCACTAAAATTCATTTACTCACTTTATTTTCAACAGAAATCAATTATCTACTCTCTTATTTGCAGCTCCAACTTGTAGTTGAGTATCATTTGTATGTGAAATGCAATTTGAATTTATTTAAATTTTTAATCATTTTTCATTTTGTTCATCTACGAAATACTTTCAATGACCGGAATAACTCTGCATGCATATATAATTTATAGCCAATAATCAATTCCCGAGAAAGCCTAATTCAATTTGCTTCAGCGCCAAGAGCTCTAGAGATAATTTTTATCTGAGGTCTGCTCAAGCTGCGGCTGCTTTAAATCAAACGAAGCGTTCTTATTATGTTATGATTAGCATTTTTATTATTCCTTTGTTTTTAGCGGACTTAACTGACTAAATTAATACATGTTGACTGCATAACAACAACAACAACGACAGCGACAACAGCTATGGCTTAGAGTATGTTGAAATTATATAAGATTTGTTGTTCGTTTTTAGGCAAGATCATTAGCACTAGAAATAATTGATAGTCATTGTTGGCTGGCGGTGCTTAATTTGGTGCGTTGTGGGTGAAGTCGACGGACGACAGCAGAGAGAAACAAAACAAAATACGACGAGCCATAAAGCTGTCGCTGCCGACGTCGCTGTTGCCGTCGCAGTGGCAGCGGCAGCGGCTGCCGATGCATTCAATTAACATCACACGACGCCAACGTCGAGTTGCATTCAATAAACACAAATATCAAATATCGTATGTTATGTGGTATATGGTATATATGTATGTATATATCTAGTCGCTGCTTCAGTCTGGCAGGCCGACGTTGATGCGCTGCCCGGCCGAACGGCGCGCTAGCGCGACAGCTGAAGTCGACGCTGACGCAGCACCCACGTCCACGACCAGAGCGTCGCCGTTGAAGCAGAGGCTGCTGCGCAGGTGCTTGCGTGGGTCAGAGGGAGACGTCGCCTCCGCAGCAGCAGCAGCAGCAGCATTATCCACCGCAGCCGCCGTTGCTGCTGTACGTGTGTCATCGAAGCGTCGAGCTCTCATTGCTCCCGACGTTGTCGTTGTTGTTGTTGTTGTTGTCAGCTCTGGCAATTTGGGCAAGATTTTCCGTGAGCGTAAGCTGTTGCTGTTGTTCCCGCTGTTGTATTCGTTATAATTATTATGACTCTTTTTATTATAGTTATTTAACGACTTTGTATTACGACCAGTTTCCACATATGGAGCTGGCTGCTGCTGGTAGTGTTGTTGTTGCTGTGGCTGCTGGTCGCTTCCTGTCCGCATATTTGGCAACGACTGCCTCAGCTGGCGACCCTCAGCTGGCTCCAAGCTGTCATCATAGTAGGCATACTCCGCTGCCTCCTCGTTGTAGGTGACATGTTTCTTGGCCGGCGCTGCGCTGCGCAGTCGCAGCTGCTGCATGCCACTGTCCATGTAGCTCAGCATGGACTCGTCATAGTCCTCGATCCAGGGCTGCTGCTTGAGTATTTTCTTGGGCGCTATCACAGGTGGCCTTTTGATCGGTTCATACGCGTCCTGCTGCTGCCAGTGCTGGCCATCGTTGAGTGGCTTCTTCGTGACCATGCGCAACTGAGGCGGGTCGCGCTCCACGCTCAGATGACGCACGTTGTGCTTCACCTGTAGCTTGGGGCTGTTCTTCGAGTTGAGCTCCACCTCGCGCTTGTTGTTCATGTCCATTTTGGGACGACGGACATTGTTCTGCGTGGTGTCCGCATCATTGCCGTTGACGTAATCGTAGAACTGTATCTTGGAGCTGTAGGCTTGCTGGCGTCGCGCTGCGCTGGGGTCTATCTCAGCCACAGTCTCTACTGCTGGCAGTGGCTCTACATCTGTGAGCTTGGGCGTCACCTCGCGACGCGTTCGGTTCAGCAAACGCGACTTGTTGTTGCTGTGGCTGGGCTGCAGATTGTCGTAGAACTGTATGGACGACTTGGCGAACTCCTTGTGAAACATTTGGCGCGTGTCCACGTCCGGAGTTGGCTCAGCTTGCTTTTGGCTGGCTGCTAGGCGTGGCCGATTGGCGCCGGACTCCAGCTGCAGGCTATTGCGCCGCTTGACACGCGTCTCCACGGCGCTGTCCACTCGCGTGTCGTCTGGCCAGAAGAAGTGCGACTCCTGGCGATTCTGGCCGTGGCCGCACTGCCGCCCCTCCATCTTGGGCGGCAGACCCGTGTAGAACTTTCCATTCAGCATTGGTCCGACGTTGTCCGTTCGACTGCGAATTCCGACTGAAACTGATGAAAAGAACGAAAACGGCCAAGCGACTCTTGGCAGCTGCTGCTGCCTGCGCTGCTGGCGTCGCTGTTGACGTCGCCATCTCCGTGTAGGTGTTCAAGTTTGCTGCGTCGCTGCGCTGTCAGCTCAACTAATTTGCAATTCTTGCGAAAAACAACAAAAAAAAAAAAAACGTTTGAGCATTTGAACATTTGAAGTATTCAATTTATTAGCGACTGCGCAGCTGAGTCGACGCCAACGGCGACTGCAGCGACGAGTTTCCGTTTAAGGTCAACTTGCCGCATTTTTCGAGCCAGCGAAAAGTTGTTTTTCGTGCGCTGCGTTGACCAAAAATTAATGTTTTGGGCCTCACAGCCAGCCGCCAAGTAGGCTTGTCAATTAAGCCAAACAACTCAGTGAATGAAAAAGTCAGCGAATAAGTGGCTCAATTCTCGAACCGCAATGGCCGAGAACAGCTGCCAATTATTGCTGGCCCCGAATGGAAGTAAAGTTTGAATAAGGCTAGAGTATGTTGGCCAACAGGTCGCATGCGTAATATTAAGTGCTGGACACAAAAGTCGGAGCTAAGCTTGCGGCGTACTTGAGCTGAAGAAGTTTGAAATGTTTTTTAATTGGAAATCAAAATAAATTTGTATGTTATAGAAGTTAAACAGGAGAAGCTAGAAGAAGTGTAGATTTGAATATATAGATTACTCTCTCTCTCTCTCTCTATCCACCTCTCTCTCTATCTCCCATAACATGCTAAGCCAAACAATATATACGAAAGCCAATGAAAATGTTTTTAGATTTTATTGTATTTAATATATTTTCAATCATTTTCACACTGCTGCTGTAGTATTTTTGGAATGTGAGTATCATTGAAGGACTCTACTGCACTACTTACATTATGACATAGGTGTTTTCTGCTTCGCTTTCTTCTTTTACTTTTAGACACAAATATTGTATTGCTGTTAGCATAATTATAAACAATTGATTTAAACGCGAACTATTTTACATATACACTTATGCACATCGATATTTACTTTGCTTTAAGAACTTAAGATGAGCTGAAGGGAGATGGAAATGGAAAGTGTGTTTAAAGTACGAACAAAATATCTCAGTTGAATGGCTGCTCTATGTGGGTATTACTGTGGTTTCTCGATTCTCAATGGATATGTAAAATGGCTTAGACTACATAGTTAATGGAGCTTGGGTTTATCTTCCTCTTCCTGCCCTCACCTCAATATTATTCTTATGTGTATCGGTATATTTGGTTTAAGTTATGGAGCTTTGAAACTAATCATTTAAAAACGATTTTTATTTCAATTTAAGAAGCATTACATGCGAAAACTTTTGAAAACTTCTATCGGCTGGCATATGTTATATTTTTGTTTGTTTTTTCTTTTATCTCTTAGAATTAGACATATACTTAGGTGTTCTTAAATTGCATTTTGGGTTTCTTTGTTCAGTTAATTTGTTTTTTTAAAACTTTATTTACAATTTGTATTTAGAGCTGCTTGTGAGCTGAGAGGCTAATTGCAAACTTGAAGACGGATCCTGAGGCTGCGCACTTTCCCATCCATTTACCTGGCCAACCAGGCAGCTACCTTTCTCCCATCGCAGCGCCAAATGCCCGTTATGAGGCGCCATTAACTGCCGATATCTAAATCGATATCCGATATCGATATTCAGGGGATTGGCTAATGAAGCAACGCCACCAACGCCTCGGGCTTACTTCAATTTCGTAGTGCTTAATGAGCAAATCATGACGAGACTCGTTTACTGCTGCTGCTGCTGCTGCTGTTGTTGTTGCTGTTGCTGCTGTTGTTGCGGGGGCAGCAGCGGCGACATTACAATTATGTTGGCTGTGGTGGCCTGGCCATATTCGAGCGGCTTCTGCATGGCAATCCCATCGGACTCCGGGGCTCGGGCTATAACACAATACTGATTGCCGTTGTAGGTGACGATGGGCACGCTCATGTTGCCGGCAGCATCGCCAACATTCACGCCGATGGTGTTGCCAGCGTGCAGACCAGTCAGCTGGGCCTGCATGTAAGTGGCCGCTGTGGGGGAGTTGGCAATGATGTGCGAGACGGGCACTGACACCTGGTCGGGAAGAAGGGATGAAGGGATACAGATACAAAGATACATAGATACAAAGATTGGGTGAAAGTGACAAAAGTATTCATGCTGAGGGCGTGTACTGTTGCGTGTTGTTGTTGAATGGTGTTTAGGTAGTTATTGTTATAGTTGTTGTTGTTGTTGCTGTTAATAACTAGTTACTTCATGTCCCTGATGAGCGACGCTGTTGCTGATGTTGTTGTTGTTATTGTTGTTGCTGTTGCTGTTGCTGGTATTATTATTATTATTGTACATTGGCGCGCTGGTCTGTGCTTGTTGCTGCTGTTGCTGTTGCTGTTGCTGCTGTTGCTGCTGTTGCTGCTGCTGTTGTTGGTGGTGTTTTCTGGCCGCTTTCTTGCCCCCAGCTACATGTTGCTGCTGCTGCTGCTGTTGCTGCTGGTTGGCATTGAGGATCATCTGATTTGGTATGACAAACTTCTGGTTGCGTGCATGCGCCTCCATTTGCGAGCTGTTGTTAAGTATTTGATTTCGATTCGCATCATTTTGATAGCCGCGATTATTGCTGTTGTTGCTGCTGCTGCTGCTGCTGGTGTTGTTGTTGTTGTTGCTGTTGCCGTTGCTCTTAGCGATGGCGGCTGCTTGTTTTGTGGACTCGACGACTAACCGTTCCTGTTGTCAATACTGCAAGGATCAGAGAAGGCCAGTTTAGAGCCGCACCGATACTAAATGCTTGTACTGCCCTAGGCCCCGCTGGCCGGAAGGCTCAACCGACATTTGCTCACCTCCAGATGACTCTTGGCATGAATGGACCACTCGTCCCTGCTCGAGAACATGCGCCCACATAGCTCGCACGTCCACGACAACTGCTGCTGGTGGTGTGGTATGATGATGCCCGGGATCGCTGTCGGCGCCCCCTGCGCCGACTGCACTATGATGTTCTGGGCGGCCACCTGCACAGCCTGCTGCTGCAGCTGCAGCTCGAGGCTCTGCTTGTTGTCCTCCGGCGGCGGGTCCGGCTGCTCCTTCTTCTTGACCATATTGTTCAGCCGCTTGCCGAGCGGCGCGATGTTTGTGGGCGTCACGTGCTTGAACTTGTTCATGTGGATGACGAGCTTGTCCCGGCGAGCGAACGCCTTATTGCACACCTGAAATGGACCAGATTGCAACAGATTAGTGGATGCCAGCAATGCCTGGGGCACTGAAGCCATTGAGTCTGGTGCTGCTTATACTTCACAAATATAGGGCTTCTCGCCGGTGTGGATGCGCATGTGTATGGTCAGCTTGTCCTTGCGCGCCAGCCCCTTGCCGCAGACGGTGCACTCGAACGCCTTGTTGGTGGCTGCACAGGAACGGGATTGTAGTCAGTGAGTGAGTAAGGTTGAATAAGGCAGCTACTCACATTTTGATGGGTTTGTTTTGCGCACTCCGGAGGAGGCCTGCTGCACCTGTTGCAGTGCCTTGAGCCGACTGGCCGGGTGCATGGAGCCGCCCTCCACGTACGGCTCAGTGAAGGGTATCAGATTCGGCTTCGGTATGTTGTAGGTGAGCTGTTCCGCCGCTGACCAGGTGCCCAGGCTCTGCAGCACGCGCACTCCGCCCTCAAAGCCCATGCCGTCGTCGGGCACAGTGAAGGTGCTGTCGCCGCCGGCGCCAGCAGCGCCGCCCGCTGAGCTGGAGGAACTGATCTGTGGCACTTTAATGGTGGCCGCATAATGTTGCTGCTGTTGCTGTTGTTGCTGCTGCTGCTGCTGTTGCTGCTGTTGCTGCTGCTGCTGCTGCTGCTGTTGCTGCTGCATGTTGCCGTTGTTCTGGCTGCTGTTGTTGTTGTTGGTCGTGGGCGAGCTCTGCTGCACCGAGCTCTGCTGCTGCTGCTTGAATTGGATGGCCGCCTGGGCCATTTGCTGCTGCACGGCCATGTGCGCCTCCAGATATGCATTCTTCTGGGCCACCGTCATCTTGTCCATGTTAACGGTGCCGTCCTGCGAATTAACCAAATGGCAATGAAACATTGAGTCAAGTCTCTCGCTCACATTCCGTTCCGTTCCGTTCCGTTTCGTTGCCACCCCTAAATGGCCGCGCGCAAGTGTTGCGAAATTTCACCAGCCGCCACCCCCAAATGAACGCGCTCAGAACAGCCTGCCCTTGCGCAAAAATTTGTGGCTTGAGCTTTTGCTCGGGCGAATTTTCAATGCTGGTGCGGGTGGTGGTAGTGGTGGTGGTGCTGCTGCTGCTGCTTCTGCTGCGGCTGCCACTGAAGCCGTGTGTGTGTGTGAGTGTGTATGTGTGTGTGTGTGCCGGCCGTTCTCCCTTTGGCGGCGTTTCTTGGTTTGAGGCTTTTCCGTGTCTGCCCAAATGTATTTAAAGCGCGCCAGCGAAAGTTAAGCTAAATATTAGCTGCTCACACACTTTGGCTTAAATGTTTATATCCCGCTATTCACAGTTGGTTAATGCAGCAGCACTAAACGCGAACCGAGCTCTTGCCCCACACCGCGCACACTATTGACATTTTCATTGGCTCAGTTTTGTAGCTTTTCCTCCGCCTGGGTTTCTTTTAGTTTCATTTTTCTTTTTTCCGTTTTTTTTTGCAATGTTGCTTACCACAATTGAAAATCAATAAAGACCGCTGACTTTGTACAGGAATATGTGTTGCGTTATCTATAGTTTTTCTGCTTCTTTTTTCCCTTTTGCAGCTCACAATTTTTGGTATATTTCAGAACGTTATGCGCCAGAGGTATACGAGCTTTATTTTTAGCTGCTGCTGTCGTCGCCGTTTACTTCCTCGAGCCAGTGCTCAGCGCCTTTTGTTTGTGTATGTATTGCGAAACTGATTTGGAGTCGACTCTCGCTCAGTCGCCGTCGGCGTTGACGCTGACGCTGACGTCGCAGTCACAGTTGCGACCAGAACAAGCACAATTTGAGTAATTATTTGTTATTCTTCATCGAGAAGCAGGAACGGAACGTGAGACGATGACGACAACGACAACGACAACGACATCGACCACGGCGAAGGCAGCGCTGGAGTCAGAGTCAAAGGCAGACAGATACTGAAGCGCCTGAACTTGAGCGCAAAAGGCGGAAGTGTAGCCAGAAAAAAGGTATTGCATACCACTCGGCGCACTGCCTGAGAGCTTTCGCTCTCCCTCTCTCTGTCTCTCGCGCGCTCTCTCTCTCTCCCTCTCTCGCTCATAGCATTGCACTCACTAGTTTGGGGGTGGCTGTTGCCGCGGAACAACTTGACAACGAAACAGTGTCGTCCGCGTAACTTTGACAATGACAGTAGCGGAGGCCGCTTATCAGTAGAGATGCCTTGGTTCACTCACCTGAAAGTCTATGGTGGCCCGGACTGTCTGCATGGAGGCGGCATAGTTACGCAGCATATGCTCGTTGCGCATGCAAAGCTGCCGCCATTCGTACAAGTGCTCCAAGCGGTCGAGGCACAGCTCGCATATGTGCTTGGGCAGATAGTCGTCCTTGGTTATCTGTTGAAGAACGCACACACATAAATGCACACACACACACACACACACATGTATACTCACATTCGCCTGCAGCAGACTGCGCAGCTTGTAGAGCAGTTGGCGCTGCTCCGCCTGCGGTTCGAAGATATGCAGCTTGGTGGGTCCATGCAGTATGCCACACAGGCGGCACAGCTCCGCGAAGTTGGTGAAGTTCAGGTCCGCATCGTGCAGCTGCCCCTCCTCCCCATAGAGCTGGCCTGCACTGTCGAGCAGGTGTTGCTGCTGCTCGGTTGTGTGTTGCAGGTGCGACTGTCGATTGTTGACGTTCAACATCACGTATTGCGCGCGCTTTTAGTGTTGCTGGCTCAAGTTGCTGCTGCTGCTGCTGTATCTACATGCTGGCTGCAACGTATCACCGATTGTAGTTGCAGCTGCATACACACGCACACTCATAGTTCGTACACCTCCAAGTGGCGCCTGGTTGACCACCCTCCCACCTGATTGATGTTGGAAAAATCGATGCAATTGCTCTATAATTTATTCAAAAATAATTCTAATTGCTGCCAATCAAGCTACTGCCAATTAACTTGATTATCCCTCAGCAAGCACTGCGCGCGCTCTCTTAGCCATATTTTAATCCTTCATAATTGACATACATTCGAATGCCCACACATAAATACACACACACACAACCACACATGGGGCATGCAACACATAGATCACAATTGTTTTTTTTATTACTTTTTTTATTGAACACTTCGAATGTGGAGAGCACAAAATAAAAACGAATTACGGGATAAAAACTGCTAATGCTTACGATGGGTTGGCTGTTGCTGCTGCTGCTGCTGCTGCTCTTCCTGTTGCACTGCCACTGTGCCACTGCCACAGTCGAACCACTCTCGAGTGTGAGTGCAACGCTGGTGAGTGAAAATTGCAGGCTACGCTGCCCGCAGCCTGCAGCCTGGGCACGGCGAGTGCGCATTGCAGGACCTCTGAAGGGGGGCGTCCAGCTAAGTGGGCGATTGTGGGGCATTGCACACGGTTGGCTCGTTTAGGTTCTTGTTTGGGTGGTTTGGGTGTTTGTGTGTTTGGTGTTTGCGCTTTTTTCTGTACACTAGCAATTTTTTGTTAGAGTAGAAATGAAAACAAAATATTTGGTAAATCAGAAAAACGCGGTCAACAGGTGGCGATTAGCCTTCTGCTTCCGCTGGCGGCTCTTCAGCAGCAGGTGGTGCCTCCTCAGCTGCCTCTGGTGGTGCTTCCTCAGCTGGTGGTGGTGCCGGAGCCGCCTCAGCCGCCGGAGGTGCCTCTTCAGCTGGTGGTGGCGGTGGCGCTTCGGCCGCTGGCGGTGCTTCCTCCGGTTGGTCGCCTTCGGCCACAACTTCGCCGTCTGCGGCTTCTGGTTGTGGTGAGGCTGGCACCGGCTTACAATCCGACAGCGAGCTGCTGCCCTGCTCAAGCATGCCAAACTCATCTTCACCAAAGACATCAGCAAACTCTTTATGCTCAGACTGCTCCTCCTCGGGCACAACCTCTTCATACACAATGATCTCCTTCCAAATAATCTCCTCATCGACGCATACGGGCTCGTCGCTCTGCGGCTCCACGCGCTTGTTAAGATCTATATCTTCTGTGCAAGGCTCGGTGTGGTCGAATCCACCGCAGGTCACGCAGGACGATGTAGTTAGCAACAGCGAGGAGTGCGGCGAGGTGCTGGAGAGCACCGAGGTGGTGCTCGAAACCTTATCTTTGGGCTTGGCATCTTTGGCTGTCGACTTGTATGTCATGGTCGTCTGTTGCGATTTCTCCTGCAAGGACAGATCGGGCACCAGCAGGCACTGGTTGGTCACCTGTGGCACGACGGGATTGCTGCGCATCAAATACTCTGCTACACGGATCTTCCAGTCCTCCTGGCTGCAGTCGACGTTCTGGATAATATCGTAGATTTCGGATATCAGAGGCTTCAGCATCGGACGATTGCAGAAGCGATTTTTTTCGAAAATTTCAATGGGCTCGTGGATATCTGGATGAATTACAGTATTAGGTACATAAGACAGGTCTGTGCCCACATCACTTACAGTTAGGAAATATAAAGGTTATTTCGCGCGCCACGCTATCCACATGCTTAGTCACATGAATGTTGCGCTCCAGCTCCGAGGCGGTGCCGCTGTGGGTCAAATAAATGAAATCAAATTGAGCTGCAATTGAGTGTGACTTACAAGTAGCATATCATAATGTTCAGCAGCTCCTGTACGCCGTTCTCTCTGGTAAGTATAAAGGCCTCGGAAATACCCTTGGACAGTAGTATAACCTCCAGCATGAAGCCCTTCTCATCTGCAAAGTCTGCATAGAACTCGGCTGCCAGCTCAGGCGAGAAATTCAACTTTCGATTGCCCTGAATCTGAAACCCGGAAGCTAAGAGCTTCAGCAGCACCGGACGACGCTTGTGCATGTAGTCCGGCTTGATTATGAGCAGTGAGTCCTGAAACAACATCCTGAGTCACAAATATAAATTATAGTTAGTTTCTCAAACTGCCTCCGAATAAATTTTAAACGTGCGCACTGTTTACTATTTTTTATTTAGATTTATTTATCAGATTTTGTTCTCGTTTTCATGTTTTACACTTTTGTCGTCTTATGCTATACACACTTTTCGTGCTCGTTTCTTTCTATACTTCGTAGGTCGAACTAGTCTGATTACTCGCAGACAGTTCCGCTTTATCGTTTCATGATATATTCTCTTAGGATTGCAGCAATATTGTAAAGTGAGTTCACGTTTAAGTGGTTTATAAAAGTACATAACCGGAAGGGGCCTGTCTACAATTACAGGTCTATTCAATTTAAGTCCGTTTAGAATTTCTTTGCTAAAATCAATTGGTTTCAATGCATTCTCATTTTGACTATCACCCACAAATTCTCTCTCGACTTAAGCGCAATGTAAAGTAATTGAAAATGGAGAAAACAAAAATTGTAAATTTGGAGAACAGTAAGTAATTTTAGATCATTTACAGTCACAATGGATTACAGAATGTAAGCAAATAAGTAAAGATATAATATATATTTATATAAACCGTGGCGCCCCTCTGCGACACATCACAAGGCGGTTGCGTTTACAACATCTTAAGCTGAAATACGAAATTTGAATCGATTAGCAAAAGGTAAAACAATCAAGAGTATCCCATATACCTGAAATTCTGGCAAAAGCCAGCGCGGACTTCTCGTTGTCGAAGCATTTGCCTATCTCAGCGCAGACGTGCGACGTATCGACATAGGGACGCTCGGACAGATGCATGATGCTAAAGCCGTAAATGGTTATCATTCGCGAGCACTGAAATAGTAACATTGAATAAGATAAGATATACAGATATATCAAAGAATATGTCTACTTACAATGTTATAGTATTTGGCTGGCAAGTCCTCGCAAGCATGTGAGATCATGTCCCGAATGGTAAACTTCTCGTGATCCTTTTCTGAACGGAAGATGGGGAATAAGGACTGCGCAACGCCGTGGCAAACGCCACACTCAACCACCTCATCGGTGACGACTTCGCTAAAGCAGAGCTGTAGTTTCTGGCACACCTCCTTCGGTGGCACCTTGCTCAGCAGACTAATAATAGCCGATGCGTAACCGTCGACAAAGGTGTCACATTGCTTGCGTATGGTGGAAGGAAGTCGTCCACACACAGAGCGAAGGGCTTTCTTGATCTCGTCCTGTTCCGTTTGGTTACGCAGCTCTGCTTCCAGCTTCGTCATGACAAACTCACACAGTACACAAGTGGGGGGCTCATTGACCTTGGTTGACTCCAAACGTGCCACCTTATCTACCTGGTGCTTGGGCATCACAATTACATCGTATTTCAAGGCCTCGTCGATTTCAACTGTTAATTGAAAGTAGACATTCATTAAGTATATGTTTTATGTTTATAAAGTTTTGCTTAATTATTTTGTGCACTTACGATCCTCCTGCTCGCCGCCCATGCACATGCCAATCTCTGTGCAAATAATTTTGGGTTCCATCTCCCTCAGCAGAAGGTCGGCAATCTGATCACCGTGTTTGTCAATGAATTTATGACACTTGGTGGCCAATGGCTTTTTGAACTTATCGCAAGAGTGCTCCAGGGCATCCTTAATTTCTGGCTTGGTCGCATGCTTGCCAATCCTCTTCTCCACTGTTTTGACCACCTCCTCGCAGAGCAGACAATTTGGAGCGACGCCGAAGTCCTTGTCGAAAGAAATCTGTATGGGCAGCTCATTGCTGGAGTCGATTTCATTGGCTTCCATTTCCTCACTGCTGCTGGAAGACTTATCGGTCTCCACACTATCCAAGAGGCTGATGCCCATTTCCTCCAAATAGTCCTTGGTCTTGGGACACAGTTTGAGCTGAACGCAAATCTCTTCTGGCTTGAAGTCGGTGATAAGCATGTCAATAAGCTCATTGGAGTAGGTGTCTACAAAGTCCACACACTCGTCGCGCAACTTACTCGGCAGATGGGTGCAGAGGTTGTCTAGAACCTTTTTGATATTATCCTTGGACTTATTGTCGCGTATCTTGATCTGAGCCTGCTCAACGGCAAACAAACAGAGCGGACAAGTGGGCGAGTCTTGTTGATCGCTGGAGACAGTATCTGGATGGAATACCTCAATATCATCGTGATTCTCAATGTTACGAGGACACATCTGCATCATGGGGCAAACGCTACGCGGATTCAGACCCTGGATGAGCAGTGCAATGACCGCATCGCCGTACATTTCCACAAAGTTGCGGCACTGAGTGGCCACTCCCTGTGGTAGCTTTGTGCAAATGTTTTCGACAGAATGCTTAATCTCGTCATCGGTAGCGGGCGTGGCCAGCGTTTCCTGAATGAAATGCAACAGATACTCGCAGATGGTGCACATTTCACCGCCCTGCACCAGGAGACCGGGGTTGGCGGCACCCATCAAATGATCAATCGGCAACTGCATGTCCATAATTTGTTGCTGGCTAAATTTGGGCTCGTTGGCGCCCAGCTTTTTGATAGTGACGTGCACCTCTGCGGGCGGAAGGACTGGCAGCAAAGGCATAATGGGCGCGTCGTGAGTCAGATCCAAGCCTTTGGGGCAAACTCCAATGAGGAAACAAGTACCATTGGCATCCAGTCTGTTCACCAATGTACTGTAGATGACATGATAGTACTGATCCACAATGCTGATGCACTCATCCTTGAAGCCACGCGATTGCTTACAGAAGCCCTCCAGAACCTGCTTAAATGCCGTCTCTGTGGTGTTTGCTACAAGAACATCACGCAAATGCTTCACTAGCTGCTCGCACAGAGCACAGGGAATGTCATCGCCAACGCCCTCCAGAGTAGTCAGTGCTTCCGGTTCCTTGACATCTTCCTCGTGCTGATGGTAACGGGCCGCACACACTCCAGACAAGTGGCACAGGCCATTGGACTGCAGATTCTGCTGCACGTGCTCGTACAAGTCGTTGAAATATATCAGTACCAAATTGGCGCAGCCATCGGAGAAAGTGGACATTGTGCCGCACAGATGCAGCAGCTGCTCAACCATGACGTCACGATTGGTCGACATGAACTTGCTCTTCATCTTCTGCGTGAGCAGATTGCAATTTCCACAGGAGAGCTGGGTCAGGCCAGTCTCCTTGTTTGCCACCTTTTTGTCGTCATTACTTTCGATCACTACTTCCTCTTCCTTGAGCGTGCCGTCCAGAGCTGCCTGATATGCGTTATGCAGCAGCTCATCGATGCGAGCACTGTTGCACAAACCAGCCACTGAGCAAACTTGCTGTAAGGGAAATGTGTAAAGATAAAACACTACGCAAAAAGAATTTCGTATCGGGTGCTTACATCGGGATTCATCTGCGAGGACAGGGCTTCGACCAGCTCGGGTATAAAGTTGTCAGCCAGAGTGATGCACTCCTTCCGCACTAGCTTGATGGGTATCAGCTTGCAGGAGCCCTCAAAGACCTCCTTAAGCTCCTCCTCGGTCTCATTGCTGCGCAGTTGCTCGCGTGCCTGGTTCACCATATCCTTGCATATCTGACAAATTGAGTCCGTGTCCACGGGCACTGTTCGCTTTTCCCAAATAGTCTGAATGCAGTGACGAGTGGCTTTGCACTCCTTTGAATTGCTGTCAAATGAAACAATGAAGAATCCATTAGTCAACTATAAACAACAATAAACCAAACCAAAACTGCAACGTCCGCAGTTGGGCAAAACAAACGTTTCAAATGACCCGCACTCATAATCGCCTTTCACTCAGCGAAGTCAGCAAAGCAAAGATCAGAGTCCAAAGCATTGAATGAACCCTCGCAACATGCACTAGTTGAATGCACCCGCAGCAAATATTTCAGATATCGCTTGGCAGACAGACAGCAGGCATTATGTTTGGCTCTGGCCACCACTTAAAACAATAATATAATATTCTTGTGAACGAATTCACAACGAATTTCATATTCCCCGAAAATAACTGTACAGTTGTTAAATTTGATGATTTTGTTGATAGGCTGCGGACGCAGTAATGTGCTAATTTTTATTTAACAAACAAATATTGTGTATATACTAGGCAAGATAAGCAGGCACACTCGTATATGCCATATAAGTATATATTATATACATATATTCATACTTATATACATTTGCGAAAAATTTGCGACTTTTTTTTTAATATTTACAATTTTGGTTTGACAAGGAAAACAAAGAAGAGTTAAGCGATTCCGTGCACATAAATAAGTTAATAAATAAACAAAGAAATTAACGCTAATGGAAAAGTACTCAGTAAAATGGATCGATTGCGAAAAGTGCATCTAATAGGAATGAAAGATGTTCAAGTAATTGCTAGAAAATGCAATTACTTGCTGGGAATGGCGTGTTTATAGCGGATATTACCTATAGCCATTTCAACCTAGGGCAAAATCACATAACTGCAGTTCGGATTAGTCAGAAATCGAGGCCATTTTGTTGATAAGAAATGTGAATGTGATACATTCATACATTTTGTTCCATCTGCACATTACGAATAGTTCTCGAAGTCCCAGCGAGAGTCGGACAAAGAGTTGCTGAAACCCGATTAGTCATCAAAATATGCGGCTTATTATGCAGTTTATTCATGTAATCTGTTGGCTCAGCTGGAATTGGGTTTGTTAATTGAATTTAAAATGGAATCGAAACGGAAAACAAAAATTACGCTTACAAAAAGAGTCGCGGACGAAAGAGAGATTGACAAGAGAAAGAGTAAGAGAGAGAGAGAGAGAGAGAGAGAGAGAGAGAGAGTGTGTGCAAAGTGTAGCCAAAGTTCGCACGTATGACAACTGTTCATATAGAAAAGAAACATAGAGAGAGAGAGAGAGAGGAATAATGCTAAAAAGATATTAGAGCAACTGTAAACGGCATAACAAAGGTTATCGACGGCACAAACAGTATGGCGGCTCCGCCTTGGAAGCCGCCGAGCTGATTGCCTTCCTTATCAAACAGTGCTTCAAGACGAACAATGAACACAGGCAAAGAGGAAAGAGTGACAAACACACACAACGGGTTAATAACTGCGTAGTGGCCATTGTCTTACATAGATACTTATTTAATGGCAGCGCGGGAGTTAGTTTTTTCTTTGCGATGACAAAGCGTTTTCGAAATGGATTCTAGACTCACCTGAGATTGTCGCACCAGTAGGTGGGGCCCCAGGTGCATTTACTGGCGCCCAGCAGCGGCTGCTCAGCGATTGGCGTCGATGAGACGCAAACGCCTAAAACGGCAAGAAACACACAAAGGCATTTTCAATAATAATATACACACTTATAGATACATATTTATATGTACTGGTCTATTGACCAATACGCAATATTCACTAATCAACGTCACAACTTACCGAAAACAAACACTGCCAAAATGGCCAAAAGGCCAGCGTTACGCATCTTGTTTTGTGGGTGTGTGTGTGCTCTTGGCACTCGTATATATATTAGTAAGCTAATTAAACTTTTACTTGCTCTGTGAACACTCCAGCTGCAACTGCAACTGCACTGAATGAATATTTGATGATTAATGAGGAAAACGAATTGCGTTTGCTTTGCTTTTGTTAACTCGCAGTGTGACCAGGCTCGCCGAGCAAAAACAATTCCTATCGATATGCCTACACTGAGTAAGCCGATAGTATTTCACACAGTCGCAGTACTGGAGGTTTGGCCAATTTAATTTTAAATTTCTGTTCTGAACTTTACAATAAAAATTAATCAGATGACATTTAAGTCAACGATTTATTTATAGCTTACTGAGCTAAAATCCAGTGTTTGGCTATATACAAATTTCCGTAAACTATTAAGGTTGCCATATAGCTAAAAAAAAGTTGTAACCGTGTAGCCACATTGTTAAATTAGGTGAGTTTTACTTGCAAGAGTCGTGCATGTAGACGCGGGTTCGAACCCCGCCTCGGACAAACTATAGAAAGTATTTTTTTTATGTTTATTATTTATAATACATATATATACCAATACAATCAATATATCTTTAATTATTGTACATCATTTGCATTGAGCCCTCGATAAAGAAAATAGTTGTCATATCAGCGGGCATTCATTTAATAGTTTTAATTGCTTTTAAATGTCTTGCTGAACAAACTATGGCAATAACCATCGGCAAATGTTCTTGAACTCTAGCTTCAAGTGTTTAGCTCTCGTAAATGTTTAGCCAAACACACACACACAACAATGCATAAATATGCAATTGTAATTATAGTCAACACAATTCTAATAATTGATTGATGTCTGATATCAACTTTTTACGCCTTGTAGTTTCTTTTTATCTTGGGAAAATGCATTTTAATTAGCCGAAATCTTCACACAATGTGAATATAAACAAGTCTTTGCTTATCAAAATGCGATTTTGAAAAAAAAAAAACTGATTTGGTGTGGGAGCTTGACGTAGTTACTGGAAAATGTTTGATGCATTCTCAATGGCAATTGTTGTTGTTGTTGATATTGAGCTCTACCAGCTGAAAGTCGAGGTCAGCCAGTGGCTGCTGGCGGCTGATTGAATTGGCAAGCGAAATGCCAAATGCAGTCACCGATCTATCTAACCAATATGTCGAAAAATCTGTGTCAAGCCGGCGAAGGAAACTTGAAACTCGACTTGGCCTGGCCAAGGTAATGTGGCCAGCCAGCTGCTGGCTGCTGCCAACTGGCAACTGGCGATGGTATTTGGTTCTTTACCACATTTAATTGCAGCGCCGCCAACAAATTGAAGCTGCACTTGACCATTGACAATGAATCGCGAGGTAATTGACAATGGCTAGGCCTTTTAGAATTTGCCTAGGCACTCGCTCAGGTTCAGCTCACAATTTTTCATTAAAAACGCATAACTTTGGAGGGGGAGCCTAGTTTTCACACGGTGGAGAGCTACCATTGCCAAAGAGCTGCTGGGCTTTGGGGCTTCAATTTTTGATGGTTCGTTGCGTGACATACTTAGTTGACGACGGACGGTGAGTGAGAGAGAGGGAGAGGGAGAGAGATTGTACGCTTGTAACCCTAATTACGTGCGTAATTACGAACGACGAGCCAACGAGACACAGTTAGAGAAACCTTAAGTGCGTCACATACACTTTTCATCTAATGGTAGCTAAATTGTTTTATTGGGCTGTAAAACTTGTGCAACTTCCTTCATCTAGTGTTATAATCAGACTCAAAGCTGCAGCCCGATGCGGGGCGTGCAAAGCATTGCTACGCTGCCAAATGTCAGTCATTACCACCGGATCATTCTTTGTTGCCCTGAGACCAAGATCAGAGCCATGCGGAAATGAACTTGACCTTATCGACGATGGTGTGCCAGCCCCACAGCAAGCAACTGTTGCTGCCAGCTAAGCTGGCTTACTCTAGTGGTTATGCGAACGGCGTAAAACAAAAATCAAGTTAATCAATTCACCAACAACAACAATTGAGAGATTTGTGAGTCAAATTTGTTGCTGCTAATGATAATAAACCAACGGAACACCACAACACCGCACCACACCAATAACAAAGGCCAGGAACCCAACCAATAACAGTTTCCACCTATGAAACACAGTTTAATGATAAAGAGTAGTCGACGACGAAGGCTTCTTCCGCAAACCAAACGCAAGAAGATCAAGTTCAAGAGTTTTTGTTTTATAGAAGCAAACTAGAAGAGGCGCATGGACAATGACCGCTATTGATGTTGGCTACACGCTCGTTTACTTTGACCCAGTCAAAACGCCTCATTTATCTGCAGTCAGTCACGTGTTCAAATCATACATATCTACTACTTCATACGAATTTATTAATTCGGGACGGCGCGAACGCCATTCCCGGCTACCAAAAATTACACGCACGAGTTATTCACATTAGGAATAATCGCAAAGGTCAACTCAGCCGAAAGTGCAATGACCGAGCCTCGCTCCGGAGGAACCGCCTTCGTGATCACGGTTAACCTCTACGCCAGGTAAGTATGCTTTTCCATGCTCTGGAATAGCCACTACAATATGGCAGCGTCAGAACCGTTTGAGAATTATTGTGCGCGTGCAAGTGAAATTTCATAAAGCAAGCGAAACGCAAAGCAAGCGTTGCCAACAGTTGAGTATGTGTGTATGCGTGTATATGTGTGTGCAGCAGAAGTCAAACTGTTAGTGGATAACAGAGGGATGTTGGATTACAGATAGCAGATAGCAGAAAGAAGGAAAATGTTAAGTTCGAATATACTTAATGCTTGCGGATAGTTAGTTATTTAGATAGTAGATATTTTGTTGAATTTGTAGTTATTATGTATGTACATACATATGTATGAATGATAAGCTTTTATTCTTGAGCATTTCCTCAATATATATGTATGTAGATATATGCTCTCTAATTGTACCTATAATATATGTTATATATGTGATATTTCGCTACTTTAGTATAGTATATGTAAGTATGAAAATCTTTTTCAGAGACAATAATATATGTATATATGTAAATTTCAAATATATAAATATTTATTTTCGTGATTACTAATACTGTATTTTCTCTATCCTATACAGTCAGTTGAGGTGCATAAACAACATAGCAAAGCTAACAGCTTTCGTATACAGCTGTATGAGCAATTCGTATGCTAACATTTTGCAACCCCTAACTTTGACTCGCTGCTACCCTCATTGCACGCAATCCTGTTGCCTTTGCTACTTTCACTTGCGTAGAAATTTGCACAATATAATTCTCAATCAGTACTAACGTGAACGCATTGTAGTGTCTGTTGCAGAGATGTGAAAAGCATACTTACCTGGCGTAGAGGTCAACCGTGATCACGAAGGCGGTTCCTCCGGAGCGAGGCTTGGTCATTGCACTTTCGGCTGAGTTGACCTTTGCGATTATTCCTAATGTGAATAACTCGTGCGTGTAATTTTTGGTAGCCGGGAATGGCGTACGCGCCGTCCCGAATTAATCCATAGGTTTTCACGCTCATCCACAAGTGTTCTTTTCTGCTAGTTTTGTCATTGTTTTGAAAAACATTCTGTTCTGACCGGCTAAGGATAGTTGCATAGATATGCATTTACACAATTGTATTTACATTTGCAACTATCCCTAGCCGGTCAGATTAGAATGCTTCTCCAAATAATGACAACAATTAAGAATTGAACACAAGTAGACTTGGGGAAAGTACTGCTGTACTTATAACCAAGTCCTACCTTGTCTCGTAGAAATCGAGACGGGAGTTCCCCGCAACTCTATGTCTCGATTTTTATCAGACTACGACGACATAGAATGTCGTTGAAGGCAATCGGCTTATTCAATTGCGAGCATTCATATGTTTGGGACTAGTAAATTTGATGTTTATAGATACGAAAATAGAGAAGTGAATGAAAATATGGCAAAGGATTACTGTCTTAAGTGCCGGAGTGCTGAACACACGATGACTTGCTTGTTTGACGGAGCAGGTTTTTATTGGAGAAGCTGTTAATTTGTCTCTAATTAAAGAACGATTCACTGGCCAGATTTTACTTCCTTAACGAATTGTAGACAAAGATGTTGTGGCTGCGACGTGATAGAATAATTATGTGATGGGGAAGTGCGCATAAAACAGTTTATAGACTGAGACCATATTGATATTTATCTAGATATTCGCAGGTAGGTATACTATGAGATGGTTGTAGGCAAGGGCATTTGAGCACGAATTTCATAACATAAGGTAAATTTGAAATGGTTTTTGTTCGATTCTACCACACATTATATTCAGGTTGTATCCTCAAAGTTGCTCGTCTCAATGCCTCATCAATTCCAGTAAGAAAGTAATTTGCATATTATTATACGAAAAACTTGTTTGATATTTATTCAAAGTCTGCGAGTTAATTCCAGTTGCTTTTTTTTTTGTTTTCTAATAGATAATGCCAGAGGTTCTGTTGAACCCAAAGCTGCATACTTAATTGGCAATATTTCAGAACATATCGTTGGATCCATTTCAAAGTAAACAAAAAATTGTTTTTTTTTGTACCAGTTGGCAATAAAAAACAATTTTATAGTCGACTAGCAAATATCTCTAACAAAATATTACATATTTTAAACAAATACAATATTAAGATAAGCAAAGTTGGGAATATCATGAAAGCCTTTCCCTGTTAAGTCTTTCTCAAATACTCATGTTTGAATAGAGAACCAATATGCCCATCTTCTTGGATCCTCTGGCATTTGCTGGGTATCAAAACGAAACCACAGACATAAAGTCCGATTGAATAATACTTAATTTTAGGGAAAATAACACGCGTAACTCTACTCAACAGAACTCGATTCGCTGCTGATGCTGCTTTGATTCGAAATTGATTTGAGATAGAATACGACGCGGAACCAGTTATACAGAGGTTTAATTGCAGGCAGCCCTGACCATGAAAATATTTTCCATTATATCAAACTTGCTGCCAAAATGTTTTGAATTAGAAAACTTGCCCACGACCTTGGACCACTGAAACTAAGAGTTTAATATAATTATCTAGCGAAGTTCTAATTGCGAGTGGCGAATTGCGAACTGGGCGCGTTGTTGAGGCAGGCGGCAGGCGGCAGGCAGAGTAAAGGAGAAGTCGACTCAATGCGAGTTATGAAATTCTGACCACTCGAAATAAACGCTCCAATTTCAGTGGCGGACATGACACAGTCAAGTTGTTTTAATTGCACTCACATAATGAAATGTGTGTCTACTACTCGACTGGCTGGCGGACGGGCAGTCCAACGCTTTAATAGAATCAAAGCGATTCCATCCCAAAAACACCTGCTAATTGCGTTCAGAGGCAGGCAAATGCAACGACTGAATGCCATCAACGGGACGCTAAACCTAGCCGGCAGCCAAAAGCCAACTGCCGACAGCTGACAGCCGACATAGACCCAGCAGAACTGTCGAGCAATTGTCCACACTGTTTACTGCATATGAGTCTTGAGAGACAAATACAAGGGCAGCAATCAAAGCCAAAATAAAAGCGCTGCAATCGGGCTTGATCCACTGGCTAATACTCTGTATAATGAGGAGACAAATGTAATAAGCTCTTTTAGCAACTATTATAGGTGTGTGACTGGCTGTAGTCATTCCTCTTATTCCTATAAAAATATAATGCCAAGTTGTACAAGGATATAGACACAAGCCTATCAAAACTAGCAACCTATCATACAATATGCTCTCTGTTATCATGCGAACGAGGTATTATGAAAAAATATAGTCACAAATGCACAAAAATTATGGCAAAATTTGTATTGCCACAAAACACCAGCCGCAGCAGCAGCAGTTGCAAAGCGCCGACTCATGTTGAGTATATATACAGTTGGAGAAATAGCTATATAAAAGAAGACAATAGCGTTCGGGGGGAACTACTACTATTACAGAAATGAGTACGGGCCGAGTAGTAGTAGATTTTCTACTGCCTTTTCTCAGCGTCTACGCGATCGGCTTCATCTCCGGCTCACACACACACAGCAGCCGAGCTGAGCGACGACGCTCGAAAAGCCGAAACGCCAAGCCGAAATTTTAGCACTTCTTTTTAAATTTTTATGCAAACTCGAGCTTTTTGTTAGTTGTGTGTCGGAGTTCGCAGCGTTTGTATCGAATAGAGAGCACGAAGCCGGGTCCGGGTCAAAATCGAGCAAGAAAAAACCCCATTTGATATTCTCTGTGCATTTGTGAAGGATATGCCAAAGGCTGTTGGCCAAGTGTAAAACGATAATTTCTCGAAATGTCCTCGAAAGTTTTTAGTTCACTGATGGCCGAGAGCATTTTGCTCTCGAAAGCCGCACAGATCATATCTGGATATTCCCCTATCACCATAGTTCTCGTGGCGACGATCGCCATTTTTCTAGTGGTCTATAACAAGAGGCGCGCGCGCTGGGTGAAATACATCGAAAAAATACCAGGTCCTGCGGCTCTGCCCTTTCTGGGAAATGCAATCGAAATGAATGTGGACCATGACGGTGAGTGTGCTTGATCTGTATGCTAGATCTCTTGTTGACTGGACCCTGAGACTTGATCTGATCTGATTGAATAAGCCAATACGAGTTGCATAGCTCGATATGAGGCGCTAATTAATAGACAAGCGACACAAGATCAATGCGATCAGTGAATCTCTACGTGAATCAACACAAGTGTGCGCCGCATGTAGTTCTTCCCAAATGTTAATGAACTCTATATCACTTTTAGTTTCACTTTCATCACTCATTGTCCGATATATCGAAGAATCTGTATTTTTAGAAGTGTCGAATTACGTGAGCAAACAAATGTCAAATGCACGGAGAATGTAGTTCGCAGATGTGCTAATGCTAATTGTCATATTGATGATATAAATGTTCAGGTTTGAGTCTTAACAGAGTAGAATAATTGTTCAGCACACAGATGGGCTTCATTTGAGTTGTATAATTACTACACCTTGCCTCATTTTTAGACAATATCTACAGAATTAGCACTTGCCAGCAATAAACCAGCTGTGTTCGCTTTTAATAAATTTTATTTATAGTTTGTCTTTGCAATTACGAGTTTGATTTACACAATTTAATATAGAAATTATTTTGCATTATATTACTTTTGATGATTCAATTAGAAATAATGTTATTCCAACCTCTTTAATCGTATATTCAACATAATTGGTAATAAGACCTTCAGCCTAGTTGCCAAACAAAGTGAGCAGAAATACCCAAAGATAGTGTGCATCACATAATTATTTTAATTTTTCGAGCTAGTGCCAAATTTGAACTTGATATGAAGTAACCTGGCCAAAACTTTCACCTGCGCGAGAGAAAAACATAACAAGCTACAAATAAGGCCCTTTTGGGTAGTGTAAATAGCGGAAACTCGACATTTGCTGATTGAATGAAATTAAGTTAAAGACAATGTTAAGCAACTTCTTCAGAGAACTGAAGCAGCCATAAACACGGTAGCCGATCATAAATACCGCTAAACAGCACAGCCAAATAAAAAAACACTTGATATATTGTAAAGCAAACGGTCGTAAAACTCTGTGGCACACGAAACTCCCAAAAAGGTCTTGGCCCAGCCATGGGTCTGAGCCGGACGTGCGCTTGAATTGATCTTGGGCTTGCTCTCACTCATGATCTTGCTCTTGATCTTGATCTTGACATTCAAAAGTAGCTAAAAACCATCTAAACAGCTATCGCTGCTGTTAAACTTGAGAGTCGTTTGGAAAAGCACCAAACTCCGAACGTTCAATCATTAATTCACTGAGCTAATCTAATATAATAGTTCCGCAGCAGCTAGAAAAATCAAAGCATGCATCAATTAACACACATTTAAATGCGGAAATGATATTTGGAAACACAAGAAGCACAGACATATTAAGAGATACACAGACATAGATATAAAGATACATAGACCCATACATTTATAGATACATGGATGCTGAGATAGATCGATTAAAAGATGCATAGATACATGTATATAAAGATACATTTATGCATGGATACATAGATGATCAGATACAATATATAAACACAGACTTTAAGATACATATGCACAGACACATAGATACATAGAGAAAAAGATACATTTATATATATGGATACGTATAGACCCATAGCTGTAAAGGTACATTTATAGATACACGGATACAAAAGATTGATTTACTAAAAGATACATAGATACACACTTAAATACCCAGACACATAAATACATAGATAGACGAGCTGTTGGGGGGTTACAACTTCTTCAGTTGGCCAAGTTCAAGATGCGATGCTAATCGTGTACGAAACATGTCTTCGATATCTTGAGAGTATTAAAATCTAAGTTGAATTTCCATACGCCGCTTACGTTACTTGGCTTGAGGTGCGTTTCTTTGTTATTCGTCAGGTTCTTTGTTGTCGGTTCTTTGTTGGAGACTGCTGCCCGGTAGAGTTTGGCTTGAAGTGGTTTTTCTGGCTAGATGAGATTTTGGTAGCGTACACAGTTTGGCCCCACTTCAATGTTGAGCACTGACGGAAGTTAGCTGCTTTCGAGGCACACTCTTAACGTTTGGGCAACAGGTTTAATTATGCCTTCATTCGCATTAATAAATCTGATTGTAAATGCATTTAAATAGCTTTTGCTATCTGCGAATAGAACAAAACCGAGAGCAGATGATTATATGATACAATTTGCATGTTTTAAATTCTGCAAACTCATTTAAGACCTCGCCCAAACCTGATCCCATGAAAGATTTAAGTGCAATTTGAGCAAGTCAAAATAATTTATTATTATTACTTTGATCTAAACCTAATCAATCGACCACGAAACAGCTTGAGCTGACTGTTGCCATCTAAGAATTAATGTTTAAATAAATATAAGTAAAACTCTAACTGAAAACAATTCTTTGAGCCGAAGAAGCCAACGAAAATTATGTTTATTTGAATCGTAAAGCGAATCAATGACGATTTTGTATTATTTCTTTTTAGCAAGTTCTTAGCTAAGAGATATATGTAAAATATGCAAATAAAAACTTTATGAATTATTAATTATATGCTCATGGCTGTTGGCCATTTTGTTGTTGTAGTTGTTGTATTTTGCCGGTCGCAGATGTTGCTGTAGCTCAGTTCAAGGCAGTCGAGGAACTTGTTGCAATTTATGGATTCTTCGTGTCTAAGCAAGTCGACCCAACTTGAATTAACTCCAGCGTTATTTAATATTTCATTTAAAATTGCTTTAAGAACACTTCGATCGACCAAACAGTAGCATCCACAAGCGGCATGACGCGGCAAGAAACGATGGCGGCCCAAGGTCGGTGTGGCGGCCCAAGTGCCAGAGATTCTTAATTCATAATTATCCGACTACAAGCTGCTTAAGACTGGCAACATTTCTGAAGCGTATACAGATACCAAGGCCGGCGTCGGGTTTTCGAATTCAAGTTCTAGTGCTAAGAACATTTGGCAGTCAAAGCCAACTCAGTCTGACTCAGTCTGCTGAATCCGACTCTTAATCTGAGTTTGAGTCTCGATTTGAGTCTCTGTGGCCGGCTTGGCATTGACTGCCAGCTAAATTTGACAGCAACTGTGGCCATAATAGAACTTAATTCAACCTTAGCTGAGTCTAATATATATCCTTTCTGTGGCTATTAGCAACCAGAGTTTTTATTTCTTATTTAATGTGCCACAATTTGGGCCCATTGGCAAATTGTGGCATTTCATGCGGCGACTCATAAATTCAAATTGTTAACGCAATTTAAGGCAGTCAAACTTTTGTGACTCTTTTTGCCCAGTTTGTCAACAAGCTGGTCAACAGCAGCAGCAACAGCCCACGAAAAAACATAATGAATACAGTGAGCCGGTAAAATATTTGAAATGCGTTTTGTTTTGCTTCTCTCTTTGTTGTTTTTGTTGATTTTAATTTTATTTTTGCAGGTAGGAAATTTGATTGTTACCTATTTTTTGCATTGTTAAAACATTCAACTTCCAACGAGCCCCAAGGGAGCAGGGCGGGGGTCAGAGTAGGCGATGCCACATACCGGCAGCCCGGTCAGCCAAAAGGGAGCTGCAAGAGCCGCTTGTCTGTTAGGTGTTGCTCCTCCTCTTCTGCTTTTAACAATTCGTGTTGGCGCTTGAGCTTTGGGTTACATAAAATCATTATTAGACATCTCCCAAAGAGACTGTGAGTGTGTGTTGTTGTAGATGAGTGTGCGTGTGTGTGTGTCATCGTTTTAATTAATGCAACCAACGACCAGAAAACCGGGCTGCATGAGCAACGTGCGCCGGCTCAGGTTTCTCGCCCCATATGTAGTAAAGGGCAAGAAAAACCCAAGAAGCTGCCTAGACAGAGCAGCTTATGTTATTTATGTTTACCTACGTGATAAACAAGTGTAACATATTAAAATTAACACAACGTTTTACATGGCGACGGCCTTGATTGCTTCTCACACACGACTCGTCAGCTTTTATTTTTCTTTAATTGATGTCGCAAACAATTTTCACACGTGCGCGGAGAGCACAGGTGAATTGCTCGCCAGCCGAAAATAAAACTAAAAACAAAAGTGGACAGGATGCGAGGTTTAGTAATGCTGTTATATAGATATATGATATGAATGAGGATATATAAAACAGTATTTCAATATTGTTTAATGTTAGTTTATATTGATTGTCAAGATAAAGAGTAAGAGTAAACTCAACCAGCACCCAAGATCTTTAGAGGAAGTTATTTATGCCATGTATGAAGTCTTAGCTCTCCACTGGCATCTGCTGCTTGCCCTTATTAGACACCATTTGCTCTGCTTTATGTGTATATGTCAAAACTGATCTGGTAGTCGTCTGGCAGTCCAAACAGTGACCGCAACAAACAAAGCAACACGTATTTATTATTTATGTGTACTTAAACGCTCGTTAACTGTCTGTCGGTCTGGCCGTGTGGCAGTCAGTTGGCCCGCAGAGCACAGGCCATTGAGACAAATTGATAACTGGTTTCTTTTTGTTTGTGTTCTCCTGTGATCTTACAGAGCTGTTCAATCGAGTCATAGGCATGCAAAAGCTGTGGGGCACACGCATTGGCATCAATCGCGTCTGGCAGGGCACCTCGCCGCGCGTGCTGCTCTTCGAGCCCGAAACCGTGGAGGTAAGTAAAGAATCGCTATAGAGAGCGTGCTCTATAACATTTAGCACGTCTGCCTTGCAGCCCATACTGAACAGCCAGAAGTTTGTGAACAAGAGTCATGACTATGACTATCTGCATCCCTGGCTGGGCACAGGTCTGCTCACCAGCACCGACCGCAAGTGGCATTCCCGCAGAAAGGTAAGTCAGTCGACTAATAATGGTAATAGATCTATATACATATAATTATACAATTGCAGATCCTGACTCCTGCTTTTCATTTCAAAATTTTGGATGATTTCATTGATGTTTTCAACGAGCAGAGCGCCGTCTTGGCCCGTAAGCTGGCCGTGGAGCTGGGCAGCGAGGCGTTCAACATTTTCCCCTACGTCACACTCTGCACTCTGGACATTGTGTGCGGTAAGTGTCAATGTCACACATATCTAGAGCATATCCAATAACCCGCTGCTAATTGCGTCACAGAAACTGCCATGGGCCGCAAAATCTATGCACAGAGCAACAGCGAGTCGGAGTACGTGAAGGCGGTCTACGGGTAAGTCTCCGAAGGACTGCTAAGAGAATAAATAATATAATATACAGTTCGGAGAACTAGAACTCAATTGCGCAACTTATAAGCGAAAGGTTATCCGGGGCAACAGGGAAAGGGCGTAGAATATTGAGAGCTGTCAGTGCAAATGTCAAATACTTTCCCACACACTCACGCCACATTCGCATTATGATTGCGCGTATGTGTGTGTGTGTGTGCGTGTATTTGGGGTGCTCTTCACTCAACCGAAAAATATGCGAGATTAAGATGTCAATGGAAAATGCTGCTGCTGTTGCTGCTGATAACATGCCTCATAAAGCGCACAGATACTCGGCCTGGCAGGGAGACAGGGAGACAGTCACAGCGACCGTCCGACCGACAGACAGACAGTCTAACACTTGACTAAGTTTCAATTTAATGCAACACTTTCCCCATCTATTTGACAACCCTCGCGCGCACAGCATTGGCTCCATTGTGCAGAGTCGTCAGGCCAAGATCTGGCTGCAGAGCGATTTGCTTTTCCGCCTCACCGAGGATTACAAGACGCATCAGAGCTACATCAACACGCTCCATGGCTTCTCCAATATGGTGATACGTGAGCGCAAGACAGAGCTGGCCAACAACAACAATAACAACAACAACAACAACGAGATGCCCGATGCCTACGACGATCTGGGCAAGAAGAAGCGCTTGGCCTTCCTCGATCTGCTCATTGACGCCTCCAAGGAGGGCACGGTTCTGTCCAACGTGAGTGTGGAAGGCCTTGAAAGAAGTCTGATTATATTATAAACATCGATTTATGTCATCTTTACAGGAGGACATACGTGAGGAGGTGGACACCTTTATGTTTGAGGGCCACGACACGACTTCGGCCGCCATTTCGTGGACATTGTTCTTGCTGGGCGCCAATCCGGAGTACCAGGAGCGAGTGGTTGAGGAACTGGAGTCCATATTTGGCAATGACACAGAAACACCGGCCACAATGAAAAATCTGCTGGACATGCGTTACTTGGAGTGCTGCATCAAGGATGCCCTCCGCCTGTTTCCCAGTGTGCCCATGATGGCGCGCATGGTGGGCGAGGATGTAACCATCGGTGGGTGATCCGTTAGGTGTTCATCTTCGACTATCTTTTAATATTCGTATTCGTTTAGGTGGCAAACTGGTGCCCGCCGGCACTCAGGCTATCATCATGACCTATGCGCTGCACCGCAATCCGCGCGTCTTTCCCAAGCCCGAGCAGTTCAATCCGGACAACTTCTTGCCCGAGAACTGCGCCGGCCGTCATCCGTTCGCCTACATTCCCTTCAGCGCTGGCCCGCGCAACTGCATCGGGCAGAAGTTTGCCATTTTGGAGGAGAAGGCGGTCATCTCGACAGTCTTGCGCAAATACAAGATCGAGAGCGTCGATCGCCGCGAGGATCTGACGCTGCTCGGCGAACTGATTCTACGCCCCAAGGATGGGCTGAGAGTAAAGATCACGCCGCGCCGCTAAGGCGACCACTCATCCAAAGTATTTTAACTTGTATATATTTAGTTTAAGTTGAGTCTTAAGTGAAATATGCTAAATTAGCGACCTCCATGACCTCTGAACTTCTAACTCAGTGAACCCATATTGCTTAGTCTGTAGATTTATTCCTAATAAAAAGATACTAAAAAGATGGCATGATAAGACTTCTTCTATGGGGACTTCTTCTATACCGAATAGTAACAATCTATTCATGAATTTAAACAAAGATTGTTTCAACAGTCTTGTACCTCATTTAAAGAGTTTACTCTGCCGTTAGCCACGTTCAGCCATATTAAACTCATTTGTTGTTAAAATATTATATATATAAATTATTTAAATTTAAATTAGTAAGGATTTCAGCTCTTATACTCACAGTAGACAAATGTACCAAATATCTCAGCTACTTGGTACAGTTCATTGTTATGCGCTTATCCAAGACACAAACCACGCATTCAGATCAGACGCTAACGCAGAAAATTAAATGAGCAATAGATGGCGCCACTAGTGGCATCAGAGCCAGTTTGCATTGCTAATTAACATTTTCTCAACGCACAACTTTACCTGTGCAGTCGACACGCTTTTACAGACTACATTTGAGAATGGAAAATGGACAATCATCAAGTCATCAACAAATGGCGCCATTTGGCTTCTGGCTTTGCCTCCGTGTGCGAGTGCGAGTCGCGCTGTGACCCGTTTCCTTTTCGCAATTGGATCGGCGCCAGGGCTTAAAAGCAACTTAAGTGCGCTTACGCAGTGTAATGCACAAATAAATGCGCACCGCAAATAACTGGAGGGGGCGGGGCAGGGCAGGGCAGGGCACATGGGCCGGCGATTGGTAGTAATATCTAAATGGATATTATGAGCATATGTACATCGAGCCGAGGGCGGGACGTGGGCATTGAATAACTCCTAGTGGAGCTGAAATAGATAACTACATAGATCGATAGGTTGCCCAGAGCTAGATAAGCACAGCTGGAGGAGACCCTGGAGGAGGAGGTGGCGGCCAGTAGTCGTTGGCGTCGAATGGGCAAACAATCAATTAGAATGGCAAAATCTTGCTAAATAATAATAATCCGCCGAACGCAAAAGGGTCTTAAAATCTAATTCCCCAGCGAGACAACAAATAAGTGAAACACCACAAAAATGCGATTGAAAAATGGCAAAAATTTGCCTTTTACGAAATCAAAATGGAAATGGGAAATGCACTCGACTGAGGGCCACCGAGTGGGGCACAAATTGTGACCATGGTCAACTGCGCGATTCGAGTCGAGTCGAAGCACTCGAATGTGGGCACTTGGAGAGTCGCCGCAATAAATCGATTGCCAATTGCAGTTGCAATTGCAGTTCAGCTGCAGTTGCAGTGGCTTTATTAATTTATGAATTTACAATGTCAACGATGATTATTTATTCTAGTTTAATGGCGGGGTTAAAAAGCAATCGATCACAGCTCGCCCGATTGCCATCGAGCGGAGCGAGTGTGTCACTCCGCAGCTAAAACCGGATACTGACGGAGGCATTTGCCTTCCTTTTCGGACTGTCTTGCGGCTCGCACGTGAGAGTAGCAAATGTCAACTGAATCAGTCTGCGCTGGCTACTGGAAATGTAGGTGATGGGAATGGGATGAGTAGACATGGCTAAAACCTACCAAGATCACTCTCCTTGCAGAAAAGCTCTCCACTCTGGGCAGCTATATCAGAGAGATATCAAATATCAATATTTTGCAACTCCAACTGAATAGTGACAAAACCATATGGTCCCACAACACAGAGGCAGCTTCGAAGCGTGTCCCGGCCGTGTGGCTGGCAAAAGAGCAGAAGTAATTATGCGAGCTGGGGGCATTGTCAGCGCTGCCTTTGAGCCCGCACTCAGATGTCACTTAAACGGATTGCGCCTGGCACATCAAAACAAATTGCACTCCCTCGTGTATAGCTCACAAATCTGATTAGAAAAACATTTACAAACGCAAATCGCAAGTTAGCGCCGGCCAGCGGCAGGGCGGGGCAAGGGGAAGGGGAAGGGCAATAAAAGCCACCCTTGGAAAGCATTTGATGTGTGAACTTTGGCGCGGGCAGGGGCAGCCAAGCGTCGAAGCGCTGGCCAAGGACAGCCTAATTTGATTGACGTTGACATCAGCGCGGCGGCACAATGTGGAAACAGGGCCCAGAGCAGGCAGCGGGCAAGTGAAAGTTGCTTTTGGCAGTGGCTTTGCGGGCAGGTAGCCAAAAGGCGGCACTGCCAGGAGGCAGAGACACAGCCCGGGAAATGATATCCAAACAAACTCAATTTGGTTGGCTGCCATCGCGCGTTTGATAGATTAGCAGCGAGAACGAAAGAGGCGCGTCGACGCCGACACGTGGCTGGACGCTAACTGGTCCGGGCGGAGGCTGGGTCGGGGCGTGCGCAATGGGCGAGCATACAAAATTGATTTGCTTAAATATTTGCCAGTGCCGATGCCTACATTAAACAGCTGGTGCACGGGATGAGCAAGGAGCAGACCGGAGCGGAGCGGAGCAGACACGTGTCAAGCCTGCACTTGCAGTTGCTCGGGCGACACGTGACATCTCGGCAAATTAAACATGCCCCACAATGCCAACTAGGAAAGGAAACAAAAGTTTAACAATGCAGAAAATTGAAAAACAATCAGAAACGCAACCACAGCCAGAGGAAACCGAGGCTGTTGTCAAAGTTAAGTGCTGGCATCCTCGGTGCTGGGTGACAGAGCCGCACACCCTCTAGCTCTGTTCCAGCTACTGTTTGCACAGAGCGCGCGCTTCAATTCGAGCCGCTTTATTTGGCCATAATTAGCTTAATGCGCGGAGCAAACAACCAGGATATCTAGCAGGACACGGCCCAGGATTCCCACTCGTCAGCTGCTGCGCCTGGTGCTGCTGCTGCTGCTGTTGTCGTGCGTGTCCTTGCAGCCAAATTGCCAGGCCAATGGCAAAGTAAACAAACGTCCTGCAACGCAACAATGTCAACAGCATTTCCAGAAAAAATAAGAAAATAATATTAATTTGCTAGAAACGAATTCCAAATACTCTATCTGATAAACGAGATCTAGAATTGTTAACAGAAAGTGATATGAGGTGAAATAGCTGCCTTGAGTATGTCCCTGTATGAAAGTTTTAAGCTAGTTTATATATAAATATATAAATATATATTTGATATCCAATTATTTTAATCTAAGATAGTTTTAAGAGCTTATCTTTGGTATCAAATAATCTCTCAATAACTTAGGCGGCATTAACTTAGTTGGCGACATTTAAATGTCTTTGGATCTCACACAATCTGAAGTCTTGTCTGTATTGGTAAACTAAATATATGTAGAATATATATATGAATTTAGAAAAATATATATAGCTACTATATATATACACAATCAGTTTTGGCTTAAAAAAAGAATTTATAAAAATAGCTGACAAAAAGCCAAATTTGATCAGAAACTGCGTATGCCTCTTATACCCCACATGCACTCCAGAGACTCGAGAGACTCCGCTCGAGCTGCAATGTGAACAGGAAGAAAAAATGAGAATCATGAATCCCTTAAAAGGTTCTTAATCTGCGGCTACTGTTGCTGAATTCGGTTGCTTCATTTGGCTTTCACGTTGGCCCCCCTCGCCTGGGTGGCATTACTCATGCGCCGCGTTGTCGTCGACTGGAGTCCAAGGTGTGCGTCGCTCTATCAGTGGAAGGTGAAGTGGGTTGGAAATTCGCAAGAGTCGCGCCGCAGCAGCGGCTGTCAATGAAGTGTCCAGCGGCTGTCAGTGGAATGAGGCATCATCATATGAC
Source organism: Drosophila peninsularis (assembly GCA_035047485.1). Lineage (NCBI taxonomy): Eukaryota > Metazoa > Arthropoda > Insecta > Diptera > Drosophilidae > Drosophila > Drosophila peninsularis. The sequence goes on along the minus strand of JAWNPN010000050.1, from coordinate 653,033 downwards.
CGCCAATCAGCTGCCAAATTGATTTGTTGTTACCCAGCGAATGGCAAATTGATATTTTTTTATTTTTGGTTTTTTTGGGGGGGTATTCACAACTGATTTATGAATATGACCGGCAGCAAATGCAACTGGTGACTGGGTAGACTTTTGACTGGTAAGTGCTAACTGCTGACCCTGTCGGACGGTCGGACAGACGGTTGGACGCGTCTCCGGGGGCCCTCCAGACGGCGACGACGTCAGCGCCCGTGGGTCATAAATTGAGCAAACATTTCTCTGTCGATGTCGCGTTGTTGTCGCTGTTGATTGCGTGCAATGCAATGCAAGTTTTATGGCACTCTCCGTGATAGCAGGCACTGCTCGAGGGCAAACAACAGCGCTTTATGGCAGCGACAGCAACAGCAACAACAAGGGTCTGCCTTTGGCCATGCAACTGCAAAATGTATTTCGCGAGGGGCTGGGGGCGGGCAATGGGCGACCGGCGCAATAAGCAAAATGTAAATAATTTTTGCTGCCAACAGTAGAGAGAGCACACTGAAGCACACACACAGGGAAATACCTGACGCAAATAAAATAATAAATTTTATACAAAATTGACAAGCTGGCTTAGCCGCAGCCTGTTGCTGATAGCAGCCAGCACAGCAGCGGCGAGCTGGACGCCGGCTCCATGGAATCAGCCATGGCCAATGCCAATGCGAACAGTAGCCAAATTGGTAGTTAGTGGCCGGCTTAGGCCAGGGCTGTAAAGTTAAGCACATAATTGCGAAATTAAAGACAGCTGACGCTCTCTCGGCTGGCTGTGCCCCGGCCGATCGATGTTGTCGATTCCCACGCCTCGCTGTTTGCCCTGCATTGTTGTTTATGCTAAAATCGAAATGGAAACAATGCGAGAGAAACGTATGTTTCATTTCTAAAAACAACTACAGCCAAGTGTCTGCCCCTTCCCCTGTTCCTGTCCCTGCCCCTACCCCTACCCCTGCCGTTGCGGCTAAAAACAACAACGAATTTAAATTGAAATTATTTATTTTTGCATTTTGAAAGCGCCCGCGCGTGTCAAGGATTCACACGCACACGGGGCAAACCCCACAGCAGCCAAGGCCCCGAACACCCCGTCCGGCCCCCACTCAAGCCTCTAGCCAAGTGTGACAACAAAGCCGCCTGCCTTTGCTTTTATAATTTGAAAATATAAAAATAACAAAGTGCCGTCGCACTCGTAAGCATTCTCTGAGCTGATTTTCAAATGTCAAAGTACCAGCCGAACCACCCCTCAGTTCCGTATGCGGCAGATCGCGCAGCTCCTTCGGATTCCTTGTTATTTGCATTGTCTGGCCCGTTAACTGGCTGCAACTGAGCGAATCTGTGGACTAGACTCAAATATAATATACATTTAACTATTCCTCGACCAATTCTAATTCAATTTCTATTAGAAATATTGAATCGGTGCCATTTATAACTAACTGAATGAACTATAATATATAGAGTAAGTTAACCTTGGTCAAATTATAGTTCGACGATATGAATGAAATGATTTGATATGAATTTTAAAATAATATTTATATTTATAAAATTTCATCAATAATTTGCCAGCCGAACACATTTTAAAAAATATATTTTGTAAAATATAATAATATATTTTATATAATAATATTTTTAAAAAATATTTTGAATATTTTTGATTGACATATTTACATATTTCATATATATTTCTCTATACAAAATTATAAATTTTGCTACCAATTTCATGCTTATCGCAACTCTTTACTTATCAAATCCATCAAATGCTTTCTGTTTAGTTTATGTAATCCCTTTACAACTTCAATTTCGTGCGAAGAAACCTTGCTTTCCTTAGACCTTGAGAGCTTCCCACGCCCACCGGAGCCTAATCCAAAGCAAATGCAGTAGTTAACTTAAAACATGATCCATAATCCGTGGGCACACACAGTCGTAAGCTAAGCAAACACTGCATGCCCCGCCCTGTGAGAAAGTGAGCTCACACTTAGCACCTGCCCACAGGCCAGAGCCCAGCGCCCAGAGAATGCATATGGAAATAGTTATTATACCAAATATGATTGGGAAATCTTCACAGTTGTGGGGCCCATTCGCTTGGGTATTTGCTTAGGCGAGCAGTGGCATGCATCAGTGTCGGCGACCACCTTGCAGTGCGTTTGCCTGGCCTTATGGAAAATGGCGTTTTGATCTGGCCAAAGCCCATGCGGCTTACGCAGCTGAACCACTGCACTAAGTCAGCCCACATTTCTCACGTTCCGCGCAGGCAGCACCAAAAACTGAACATACGGAAATGGAATGATTCGAAATCTTCATGTGGGAAATAGATATAGATATATATAGTTAGTCTCGGGCGGACAGAGGCGGAGAGGGAGACGGAGACGGAGACGGAGACGGTGTCACAGTCATAGTGACGGTGTCAGCGCTGTTGTGGTTGCGTCTGCTGTCTTTGGCTCGCCATAAATCATAAGCAAACATTTTGATATTGTAATCCCCATTTTAATTCGAGCGCATAAAAAGCCGAAAATCAAACTTTTCGACATTGGCGGCGGCGTCTCTGATGTGCGGCTGCAGCTACTTTTTTCGCTTGTACCGAAAATTGATGGATTACTCGCGGCCCCCTCAGCCCATTCCTTCCAGAAGCTCGACCAATTTCATGGCAGCCATTTGGCCTGATAACTGATAAGAGCCCAACAAATGTATTTCGCTCCTCCCGCTGCTGCTGCTGCTGCTGATGATGATGATGATGATGATGAATATCAATGGCAAATGCATAACTCTCTCATCGCTGTTGTTGCTCTCGTAGTATTTATTGTTGTTTATTTGATTTATTAATTAATTGTGTCCACACGGAAACTGCGAAACGTTTGTAAGCGTTTATCGAAAATTCGAATTAGTCAAGATAAGTATCGACGACACACACACACATGTGTGTGTCAGCCAATGGCTGAGATCATTTTGGGCACTTTTGTTTTTGTTTTGTTTTTTTTTTTTTTTTGCTGGCGGCAACTGTTGGAAGTGTTTTTCCATATATACATATATTTATCTATACAAATACATAGCTATGTATGTATATATCTATATATTATTCCACTTTTACTCTTTACGCGCTTTGTTTGATGTCCGCTTTTTGTTTTGGGTGGTGCTGGGGTGGTGGGGTGCCGGCCAGAGCGAGCTTTGATGTGCTGCCGCCCATGTTGAGCAATGGGCGCAGCCAACGGCAGCCATTAGAGATCGAGTTGACAAAACAAACTCAATGATTGATGCACCCAAGCAAGGGAACCATATACTCTACACTTTCGGAGCTAGAATCAAGAGTGTAGCCAAAGCGACATAAAGAGTTCATAACTCTAGATCTAGAGAGAATCCTTTCTTATAGGAAACAGCTAAAGATGTTGTACAAGAAGCTGGATCATGTTTCTATAATCAAATACTAATTACTGAATATTTTTACTATAATCAAAGCCTTTAAAATGAATTTCCACAGTCAGGCCTCGCCTTGACTTTCTCTTTCTGCTAACAGAATCAAGCACACGCAGCTCAGTGCATAACGCGTGTCTTCCTCTTTCTTCCCTTCTCCTGCCTTCCCTTCGCTTGCTTCGAAGTCCAAGTAATGCAAGAGCCTAATTAAATGCCACAAGTTGAGGCCATCAATTTTCTGTTGCGTATTCATGCCCACGTTTTTTTCTTCATTGCGTTATTCTGCTTCTGCCTGGTGTTGCCAAGTCTCTAGTTAAAATGCTATCAAAACAATCCCAAACAGCTGTTCGGCTGCTGGTGAGCACACAAATCCAATCTTGGAACGCGCCACTCGCCCGGCCGCTGGGCAGGGAAATGTGCAACAGCCACAGAGGGGCACGCACCAACAGCTCCATGGAAGAACGCATCCTGCGGCTGGGGAAATCTGTGCGCACTCCGGCGAGACCTTTGCGCATGTAACCACAAAGTTCGCACAGGCCACACCCCCGAAACACAGCGCTCGCTGGGCGTGTCCACGAAGCAGCGAGTGGCGATAGCGCAGCCAATCAGAGCGCCGCCACGAAGCGACGAGTGAATGGGTCATGGAATGGCTGGAGATAAGGTGGGAAAGAGAGTGCGAGTGTATGAGTGTGTGTGTGTGCGTGAGAAGATGATGGGGCACAGCGACAAAGGATGCTGCGGCACGGATGCGGCGGCAGAGCCAGCCTCAGCTTCTCAGCATCGCAAATGGAAATTTCACACACACCACGTGCCGCGCATAAATTGGCCAACAATCGATGTAACTTTTGGCCACGGATGCTTCGTGTCCGCAAGATGGAAATGTCATCATATTTTCGGTGGTCCCGTTACTTCCGGCGGCGTCCACGACACGATGTGTGTGTCGCTTAATTTGTTACGCCCACCTTGCGACCCTTGGCCAGCTCCAGCAGTCCGAGACCAGTCCGAGCTGCCCGCTGCCGGCTCTGCCCTTTTATTTTGTATTTTTTCCCGATATCTCTTCTCTTTTTTCTGCTGCCTCGTCCGGCATATGTATGCGACATCATGGCACCGGGGACTTTGTTACAAGTACTTTACGGTAATGGAGGATTTTCGCTTGAGCATCTCTCTAACAAAAATTAATTTAAATCGATATGCTGCCGCAAGCGAACGTGGCAGCCAGCAGCATCGTGTCCTGCCGCCTGCCTGCCTCCAGCTCCTGTCACTGGCGACTCTTGCAGCTGCTTGGACCACAGCTTGTGGAAGCAGATGCCCGTTTTTTCCTCTTCTGAATTGTTGCCTTTTGCGCTTATTAATTAGTGTAGCAATTTGCGTGGCTGCTGGAAGTTGATTGAACTGCTCCCAGATTCAGTTCCGATCGCTGGCTGCGGTGCTCAAGCATTCGCCTTGGCAGGGACTCGAGCTTTGCGGGTTTATTTGCACAGATTTTGTAGCTGGCGCTTTGCAGGGCGTTGCTTTGGCTGCCACACAGAGCTGGCAATGTCAACAAGGACATGCTACGCACACTAATACAAACAAACGACGCAGGCACTCACTGAGCAGCTGGCACACTCATGTGTGTTTGTGTGCGTATAGTTTATTGACTGCTTGCGGGAAGTGCTTTTCGCAGAGATCTCTGCTAAAGAATGTAAGGCTGGCCAGCAAAGCCGTTCGCAAATCCTGAAAATTGACTTCGCTGGCAGGCGGGCAGGAAATCAATGCCGCCATTTTGCGAAAGAGTTGCCCACTTCAGCCAAGGGCAAAGGGAGCGGGAAGTGGAACTCTGACTCCAACCCCAACTCCAACTCCAACTCCGACTCGAACGTCGCGCGTCTCATAAGGCATACAAAATTAGTTCAGAACAGGGCGACGCCATGGGACGGATGGAGGGAAGAAATAGGGGCAGCATTTGCAGGCAGCGACATCTTCGGCGCTCCCTACGCACCATCGTATTTCATTTCGTCATGTTTCGGGATTAGGCCGGATTAGTTGGCGACTGAGCAATGGCTCTGAACTTTGCAACGACTGCTGTGAACTTTTTGGTAGTTGCTTAAAAAGGGAAATGTGACAACAACAAGGGCGCGGACGTGAATGAGGATGCGAATGTGCATGTAGCTACAGCTCTCTCTATGTGTGTGTGTGTGTGCGTGTGTGAGTGTGCGTTAGCGTTAGGTGTAGATTTGTAGCACTTTTGGCCGCCTTCGAACGCTTTGCATATCAATTTTGTGTGCGCGTGCGACTTCACGAATGTCGAGCATTAAGTCTTGTTGTTCGGCCATCAAAGGATACAAGACTTTCAGACACTTGACAGATTACACTCAGAGTGTATGGATGAACAGCCATAAAAAAGCCAAAATTATAAAAGAGTTTTTGTTTAGTAATATCTTGAAATATCTTCCTCTCGAATGTTGGACTGCAGCTGGCCGCAGCGCACATAGCTTACGGCACGTAGCCCTTATGTGGAGTCCGCCATTTTGTGCTGAAACATTCCAGTTGCTAGATAACACACAACCATGCTAAAGCCCCTTTTTGCGCATTGGCCCGGTCCCGGCAGCTATCTAGCAGGCAAGTCGAAAGTCTAATTCTGCTTTTTTCTCTCGCTCTTATAATTGAAATGTGCCTGGGTAAATCCCACAACGCTGCGCCCCAAAATAGATATCATGTCATCAATAGGAAAGTGGCCTCTGCCATTGCCATTGCCATTTGCCATTTGTCGTTTGCCCTGCATTGGTTATTGATGATAAAAATGGGCTTAGTTAGACCGAATGGCAGTCCTGCAGTGACGCAGATGTAATTACAGGACGACAGAACATCAAACCGAAATTCATTTAACCCTTTTGGTCGCAGGTTATCAACAGAGCCACAGGCAGAGCCACTGCCAGGGGGCAACATAGACCGACAGGTGTTATTCACCGAGGGCTTTTCCACCGCAAGTCAGAAGTCATTTTCCATATCATTGCGTCCATAAATGGGTTATGATATGTCTAAAGTAGTGACATACGCAAGTACTTCAGCCTCTGCCTCTGCCTCTGCCTGGTGCCCGGGCAAGTGCTGTGCTCGACCAAAACTAATCGAAAGTCGTTCTCGTTCTCTTCAGTTTATATAACTTCAAAGTGCATTTGCCGCCTGCCAACTCAACGAAGTCTGAGTTCTGAAGTGGGCGATTTTTGGAGAGCGTTTACTTGTAGAGATTACAAGGTTGCACTTCCATCTATCTGCCTGTCAAAGCTCTAATCTAATAAACTTTTTCGAATGCCTCCGCAACTGCAAGTCGACTGTCATCTGTTTGCCCGAGCAACGAGATGTGAGAGAGGGGATGCCTACGCTTAAGATTAATATCAATAAATAATATAATCTTCTCGCCCATCCGATTGACACGAGAGGAAAAGCATTTTGTCTGGTTGGATCCGCCTGCCCCCACCCCCTCTAATGCCCCATTTGAGTCACGCAGGCAAATGCGAAATAAAAACCAAAATTATGAACTGCACAAAAGCTGTTGTGAATTTTAATAAATTTCGTTTGTTCGTAGCATTTTGGCAAAAAGTATCTGGCAACTGCGCCGGAGTGAGCAAATCAAACAGAGCGGGGAGTGGAGGGGGAAGGGGTAGGGCTGCCACAGGGGTAGCAAAGTCAGGAGGAAGCGCACAGATCCAGGCAGCGGGTATACGTCAAAAAGAACAGTTATTTATTTATTTGTGCACAATCGAGAGCACAGCAGGGCTGGGTAAGGGCGGAGACGCTAGCTAGAGCCAGAGCCAGAGCCAGAGCCAGAGTCGAGGGGCGCGCACTGTAGCGCCTCAAGCGGCAAGGAGCAGAGCCAACAATGGCGGCTAACGGAGAATAATGGGATAACAAAACGCCCTTGACACCCAGTAAAAAGACAGCCAGCCCTCAAAAGTGTACGATAGAAGTAGCCTTATTATTATGAACATTGTGGAATCGGGCTCGGGCACGTAGCAAACGGCAGCGGCAGCGGCAGCGGCAACGGTTTCTGTGGGGCGGGAGAACAGAACAGAAGCGGGCACAAAGGACCCACAAAGCACAAATACAAATCAAACCCTTGAGAGCGCCTCACAACAGCAGCCAAATAATAAACAGAAGCAGTTCCCAGCAGCTAGAATTGCAAGAAGAGGGGACTGGGGGATTGGGGGGATGGGGGCTGGCACCAGGGCAAGCGGTGCGCGCGCGCAGGGAGGCTGAAGCAGTGGCACACGCAGAAGCCAAGAGAAACGGCAACAGAACTGGAGCAATGGCGCTCTGTAAACATTTGTGTGAGCTGCTGCTGGTAGGGCGAAGGAGAGACAGAGAGACAGAGCGAGAGAGAGCGAGCAAGCGAGCATGCGAGCATGCGAGCATGAACGAGGGCGGCAGTAAGAGAGTGAGTGAGTGAGTGAGTGTGTGTGTGTGTGTGTGTGAGCGTGTGAGTGTGTGCGCGCGCGATAAACGGCCAGTGGCAACGGCATTTGGGGTGTGTCTTGGCTGCGTGCACAGCTCATTGGCTCTCGCTCACACCCGGCAGCTGCTACGGCACTCGCTACTCGCCGGCATGTGCGCGCTCGCTCGCACCTTCAGCCCGTGGACAGATAAGATACAGATAGCATCGCGGCTGGCCATGTGAATGCGAGGCGTTCGCGTTGCGTGCGAGTTAGTTGGTGAAATCAAATTCCGCCGTTCAGTTGCCGTTTGCCCGTCAGTCGTCGCCGCTGCTTACCGTTCGTTTGTCGTGACTCTGGCAGCTACTCGCCGAGTGCTCGCCGTACTCGCTGCCGCCGTGTGCTTGTGTGTGTGTGTGTGTGTGACTCGTGTGCGTTTGCCGTTTGTTAGAGTCGCTGCAACTTGCAGGCCAACAGGCGAGCTGCTCAACACCCAGCCCACTCCCCGGGCCGCAGCAACAACTGCCGCTGCCGTCACGCACTCGCTGCTTCTGCTTCTGCTGCTGCCGTCGCTGCGACACATCCAACAGATACTTTTGCGTGTGCTTTCGAATTCGTTTTCAATTCAGCCACGTCCTGTTACGGGTGCAGACGCGTTGTGTTTCCGTTTTGTGTGTGCTTCCGCCAGCCAATCAAACATTTGAGCTACTTCATATACTTACCCTAATTACGCGCTGGATTAAATTATTAAAACACTAAAGCCGACGCGGATTTAGAATCAACAGCCGAATATACCGACCACGACCACAGCCACAGCCACAGCCACAGCCACGACACCGCCTGATTATTTCTGTGTGTGTGTCTGCTAAAAAGCACCGCAATTGCGTTTTCTGTGTCGATGTGTGTGTGTCCCTGTCCGTGTGCCCATATGTGTATGTGTGTGTGCCGTTGTCTGTGAGGCTATAACAGCAACGAGCTGGCATCAAAGTCGCATTAAAAACATATCCATGAGTTACTTAAAATTAATCACTAACATAATCACTGTGATTTTTATTTGAACCTGAGCTGCCGTCTCGCTCACACGCGTGTGCAACAACAACAATAACAAACGATGCCAAATTGTGTGCAAACTATAAAAAGCGTTTCAAGTGTTAGCCTTTGATTAGCCATCGAAAATATAAACAACACACAAATCTGTTGCAATCACAGCAGCAACAACAATAAAAACAAATACAAAAACAACAACAATAATAAAGAGAAATTCTGGTATCTCATTTATCAATAAATTCCCGACAATTTCCCAAAGATTCCAAAAGATTTATAGCCGACGCAACCCACGCGACATTTCGTCCACGCTCAACGACCTGAGCCATAGGAAATTCTCTTGATCTAATGAAATTCAAATGAAAGCAATTTGATTTATTGCAAAGTGCCCAACATTTGCCCCACATTCACTCAAGTGCTAAACTCTAACACAACGAGCAAACTAAAGACGAAAGTTCAAATCCAGAACCGCATTCGGAGCAGAGGATCATTTCTAGCAGTCCAATTGACGGCGCTAGCAAGTGGATTAACTTGAATTCCTTTCTACACAACGAGAGGTGAGTTATTCTGGGAAAAGTCGGCCAATAAACCAAATATTATAGTTTATGATAAGATCTTATAGATCGAGATTAAAGAGATTTTGTAGAGCTTATGCCATTTATTATGAGATTATTTCAATAGTGTCATAAATACATAAATATATATAATACATATGTTTTGATGAAAAATCCAGATCTAGAATGAATGAGTAACTATAATTATTACTATGAATGAAAACTAGTTTATTCAATTAAAATGTATTATATATATAGATCTTAAATTATAACTATACAGAAACTCTGCAAATAAATTGTAGATTATGAGACTCTTGCACCAATTCTTCTCGGAATACATATACAATTTTAACTGCTGTCTAAGCAATGTTTATCATGCATAGAGAGGCCTAGGCCCTGACTGATAAAACAACAAAGCTCCCGAAAACAAACTTGAGTCCCAAAGCTGGCTATAAGAAAACTTGTTGAACTAGAGCTTAGCTAGCTGCATTCTCACGCCAAGCATAAATCAACTCTTAATTGCCAAACAGTGCAACCATAAACTGCCTTCATTCTGTAAGGGGGCCTGGGTTAAACAAAATAAGAATACAACCAAAGACGCTAACTGCCATTGACGTCACTTGAACAATTAGATGCGAATTTGTGTTATTATTTTGTTTTTTATTTTTTATTTTTTATTTGAGGCTTTTGGTATGGAAAAAACCGAAGTACACAAACAGAGGTATTCGAAGAGGGAGCCAAATGCTGAAATTAAATTGAAATACATTTATAAAATTAAATAGAAATGGCCTTGGCAAAGCATAGAAATCTTGGCACCTACGGCTATAACTATTTGCTATTTGCTCTGCCAGCGACCGATAACGGAACCGGTGCAGAGGGCAGCTGAACTGCCGCCGCATAGAAGCTGCGACAGGCGACAGTCGACAGTCCCCCAAAAGTGGGGAGAGCAACAGCAACAGCAACAGCAACAGCAACAGCAACGGCAAAAGCTGCGGCAATAAAGTGGCATAAAATAATTTCTGGCATTCTTTGTCTTAGAAAATGATTATGTAAATAAATTCTCACTTCTGAAATAAAATGACTTGACAAAAAGCGAAGAGAAAAGAACATGTTCCTCGAAAAGAGGAAAGGCAAACAGAGCGTAATATTTATATGCAGTGCGCCATATAAACATGCCACAAATGATGCCGCACGAATTGACAGCGATATTTCACTGGCCAGCCAAGTGCAAAACTTTTCATCTCCAGCGACGTGTCAGGCAAATCACAAACAAAGCAGAAATTCGAATAGAGAAAAAACTGCGTGCGGCCATAAATAAATGGGCAAAGCGCCGTGGCACATGGCCATATAAATCTGTTTAATGTGAAATTATGTTTATTATTGTTATTAAAACAACCGCAAGGCAATTTAATATTACAGCCGCACTAATCCACTGGGGATCAAGTGCAGATCAAGCGGCATTATCAAGTGTACATTTTCAATTTGAGGCGAAACTGAAATCGAAATCGAAAGTGACAAATCAAATTGAAATTTAATAAATTTTTCGAAACGAAAAAAAGCATTCAGCATAATTTAAGGCAGGCGCTGACAAATAAATACGGCGAATAAATATTTGATTACATTAGATGTCTCCTGTGTCTTCGGGATTTACGACGGGAAAGCTAAGACCTCTGCTTAATGTTATATATTCTATATATATTCCTATATATATATATATATTTTATATATTTTTACTCCTTATTTCGCTGCTGCTGTATAATTTATTAAATTTTTTACAACTATTTAGTTTGTTTCTGTTTCTATTTTTTTCCCTTTTTTTTTTTTGAATGCTTTTATTTTTGTTATGATTGAGATTAGATAAGAATTTATTGCAACGCGCGCTTTGTTTGGCTTCGTTGATAGCGCAGAAATGTGCCAGCCGCGATCAGAATTGAGCGAAGCGCGAATCGAGTTTACCCAGTGGCCAACTAGTGTAGCCGGAGTAGTTCCAGCTATTGGCAACAGCGAATTGATTTACGCACATTTCTGGCTATTTTCGTGCTGCTGTCAGAGTCTTTGCTTTTGTTTAGGCTTCATATTTATTTTTAAAGAATTTATTAGGAGCTCCGCCCGGGTTTATTGCCCACCCGCCGCGGTTGCCAAATTCAACACGGCGTCTCTGCGGCTGCAGCAATAATAAAATAAAAACACAGAGCGAAAGAAAAAGGAAAAAATTCACAGAAATGTAAATATTGTTACATTGATAAGCAGCAGCAGCTTGTTATCTTCGCAAGCTCTCTGCCGCTCCCGCTCACTGATAAGCGCGTGTAGGTGTAGGAATCTCTGTGTCTGGCTCTGCCGTCCGTGTAGTGGCCTGCGTTGTCAACTTAAGTCGCAGACGTCTCGGCAAGCGCGGCGCCCGCCACTGGCGAACCACTACGATTTACGATGGCCCCAACGCCACGCCGCATGGGCCCAGCCACATTCAGGCGGTTACAGGGCACAGCATCGGCATCTCCAGCCTGAGATGCTGGTGTTGCTGATGTGGTATTAACCCCTTGACGTCTTTGGTGTTAAGTTGCCGTTGCCTGGTGTTTGGGTTAAGCTCACTGTTTGCCTCGATGTGATAAAAAAACAGAAAGCGCTTCGCTACAGCAGCGCAGCGCAGCGTTTGCTTTGCCAGGTAGCCGCAGCCCGAGCTACAGATACAGATTCAGATACAGACACACAGGTATAGATACATAAGATAGAGCTAGGCGAAAGTAATTGCGATAATGAATACAATTAAAATACATTCAATGCCAGCCAGCTAACACTTGTTGTATCCAACTCTCTTGTGATTGCAGCATCGCAGCGCGCTTCGCAGCCGCCGCAGAGCTCAGGAACAGCTGCAATTTGGATCTGCTTTCGCCACAGTTGGAAGATACCGGCCTCAAGACGACGACATTCTTGCAACACTTTAAGGACGTCGTCACGACGAAGTTCAACGGCAGGGATCACCATTTGCCGCCACTGCATCCCGCGCATCCGGCGCATCAGCAGTCCGCGCTGCATCACCACCATCAGCCGCACCAGGCTGTCGCCCAGAGCTTTTCCACCATTTTTCCGACATATTTAGGCATGGACCGCGCCGCCGCCGGCGGCTGTGGTGCTGCTGGTGGCGGCCTGGGCGTTGTCACTAGTTCGGCCACCGCCCTCGGTCCGGGCGGCATTGCGGGCGGCGGTGGAGGCGGCGGCCTAGTCAGCGGTGCGCTCAACGGCTTGGAGGCCATGTCCGCCGAGTCGACAGGCCTCTGCCTGCAGGATTTGGTCAGCGCGGGCACCGCCAATGGCGCCGGCTCGGCGGGCTCGGCGGAGAGCGCCACCACCACAAGCACAGCGCTGAGCAGTGGCAGCTCCACTGTAAATGGTGGCGGCAGCAGCGCCTCCGGTGCCGAGCATCTGCACAGCCATCACAGTCTACACGACTCCAGCTCCTCGGTCAGCATCTCACCCGCCATCTCGAGCCTGATGCCCATCAGCAGCCTCAGTCACTTGCATCACACGGCCGCCGGCCAGGATCTGGTCGGCAGCTATCCACAGCACCCACACCATGCCGTAGTGCCGCCGCACACACCGAAGCACGAGCCGCTCGAGAAACTCAGAAGTAAGTACCGAATAGAGACGATCCCCATCGTTTTGCCGCCCCACACAGTTTATGGGGCAGGGCCTGGCCGCCAAGTCAATTTCTTGGCCAATTTGTTCCTCAATTTATCTGTCTCAAAATTGGGGGACTAGTCATCTGCTCGCTGAGCATCCAACAAATTTACAAGTAATTAATGCGGCCATATTTCACGCAGCGACGCAGTTATGCGGTGCGTATGCGTGATGTGCTCAAAAGTATATATAAATATATATAGATATGTATATATATGTGTGAGTGTTGCATATGGTTGGCCGCATCGTCAACAAGTGTCCACATTCACATACTCGTATTCATAGCGCACTTTTGCAACTGTCAGCAGCAGCTGTCGGCGCTTCAATATTCATCCGCCACGGCAATCGTTCACGCTCTCGATACTTGTACTTCATCATTCATGCGATGCTCGTAAATTTCTAAACAATGTGCAAAAATTCCTGCTGGCCACTTGTCGACTCTATTCCATGCTCTGGCTCTGTCGCTGTGACAACATCCACGCCTCATGCATATTCATAATCATTGTGTAATCATTAGCGCATAATCTTCATAAAAGCGTAACAAAGGCGAACAACAGCAACAGCAGCAACAACAACAGAATACATGAAAAAATGGGAAATATTACAGAAGAAGAAGAGCTAAACAAATTTCACTTTTGCTGCGCATGTCACGGCTAATTGAGCACCCTTCTGCCGTAGTGCCGAAGGCAACACTGTTCCCATTTCCCTTCTCCATTTCCCACTCCCGTTGCTGGGCTTTGATGCTGTGAAGTCAGCTCCGAGGGTCGCTCGATAGCTGGAAATTTGATATGTGCATTGTAGTCAAGTGTTTGTTGTTCCGTTTAGGCTAATTGTTATGGGAATTTGAAGGCGGAAAGACATGCAGCAATATGTTGCTTAGGTGAATGCCTCAGATGATCTCTCAATTGGATTGGGGAAGTATGATGTTGTGTTTGAGGAGATACAAACTGAATGTTTATTAATTCTTGAATGTATTTGTTAAATTTATAGTACAATATGATTTTTAGATACAAAGCATGCATAGTCTTCCAGTTCTTGATATGATATTATATATTTTATATATTTGTATCTATCAATCTTTCTCGATGGGTTCAGCATAGAATGAAATAAAATTTGTCTCTATTTGCCATATCAATTAATATATTACAAACTTGTAGTCTTAAAAATATTAAATAATTGAGATTAAAAAACATTTTCCGATCTACATTCGTAGAGTTTCCATTTCTTTAATCCAAACCCACTTCAGCAAGTTTTTCCCCACTCGGAATGGCATCTATGAATGCAACGAATTTGTTTAAGCATCGCATAAGTATTTGTCTGACTTAGCTGAGAGATTTGTTAGCTGTCTCGGTTGAACCTATGCCCTAAGCACCTGCGCTGCCGGGTTAACAGCCTCGCAAACTTTGCACTCTGCAGCGAGCCAGCCAAGTGGGCGGGGCGCGTGGCGGTTGGCATTGTGGCCGCAGCTGCCTGGCCATTTATTTGCGTGCCAAAACAATTTAACACAAAAATTGTGCGCATTTAAAATATGCACGAGTGCAGTTATCCTTTGACATGCACACCAGGACACACACAGACAGGCAGACAGGCAGACAGTGGAGCTGCAGGTGCGGACGATGTTGGCAACAAATTTCAGTCTGTTGCTCTTGTTGTTGTCGTTATTGTTTACGCTCTTGTTTAAATAATGGTCGGACAACGTGCCCGGACTGTGGCGCACTGCAATTGCCATTGGATTTTCAATTATTGGCCACTTTAATGGTTGGCTCTGCTAGCCGTAGCTCTCGGTCCCCCACAGCATCCCACCACCCACCCACACAGACATTTTTTTAAAACTTAAGTTCTATTTGCGCAAGTATTAATATGTGTGTGGAAGCATTTATATTTGTGTTTTTTTTTTTTTTTATTATTGCAGTTTTTTATGAGCCTCACACACACACAGACAGACAGACAGTCAGTCGCACCTTTGGAATTCGTTTTTAGTTGCCTGTTTTCTCTATATATTTTTATTTAAACATTATTTTATGGCTGCCGTGCGTGTTTTTATTTGAAATTTTGCGCTCAAAGGATTTCAAGTTCACGTCCAGTAATTTCTACCCCAAGTTTTATACAGTTTTATTATTGTGTGCGTATGCGAGATGCAGCGTGTAAAACAATAAAAAGTTAATGCTTTTTAATACCCCGGACTACAACTCTTTAATGTCGCTGCTGAACGACTGGCAGCTGGCCATGTTTGTCTAGCGCGCTGAATTATGTTGTCAACAGCTGCCAGCGCAAATGCTCAAGAGCTTTCGCTCCATATCCACCAACTGCGGCCGATCGACCTCATTTTTTATGAAACGTTGCTTGAATCGCGCCGTTATCCTGCGACCTTGCACCTCTCGCTTGCAACAGCAATTAGGCACTTATCTGGCCGCAAATATCACGAATATCACAAAAAATGAAATGAGCTCTACTATTTGGCCAGCGCAAAGACGAAGACTAACAAAAACCTCGAAAGCACACACAACCAGCCGAAATCAGAGCAGTTTACATTCTGGCTGCTACGCAAATAGTACAACATCATGCTACACCTTTGTTGTTGTCTTTGTCTTCTTGTTTAATGTTTATCATTGCGAGTGCGAGTCCTGTGCGTGTTTGCCGAGTTGTTACAGAAACAGATACACGCATAGATAGGGCATATTTGCCTACGACAATGTTTGCCGCTTGCTTGATAAAATATGAAATTGCCGGCTGTATCTAAGTGTAGCTCTGGCCATAGACATCTATCTGTATCTGTATCTGTATCTTTACCTTCAACTGTGGCTCAGAGTGCGAGAATTTTCTGCTCGACTTTTCTGATGAAATCTTGTTATCTAGTGCCTAATGCCTGCTGTTAGTGTATATGATGCATACATATCATGCCCGCACTTACATCTGTGTAGCACTTAAGTCCGTGTTGTTGTTTTACGGGTTGTTTGTCTGACCAGTGCCTGGCGTAAAGTGTTAATGGCACGTGCAGCTCGTGCGTCGGAGTTGCGCCTGTAAACATAACGAATATGCTTAAGTAAGCTGTCTCAGAATTTACTCTCGCCTTTGATAAATTGCAGAAGTCTTTAAAGTGAGGTATTAAGAGATATATGCTACTCAGACGACTATATCAACTGGCTATAAATATATTTAAATAATTTAAATTTAACTCAAAATGTTAGCTCCATCAATCAGTCCACAGAGACTAATATCTGACGATTCACCTATAAATAAAGGCCAAACTGTGTATTAAACAGTCATAATATAAACGTAATTTTACAGATATATCTAAGCAAGCCATTTTTGTCCCCAATCCACCCATAAACTTCAAGGCTTCGCCCAATAATGGAGCCAAGCTGTAATGGCTGCGACTGCGACGGAGCGCATATGCGACACGGCTCAGATACAGATACATAACTTCAGTTCGCTCAAGGAGGTGCGGCCTGTTGGCTACTTTAAATTCAACGTGTGGCATGTGGCAATGTGGCATGTCTCAAAATTTCTTTATGAATATAAATACGTTTTATCGATTTTTTCCCGCCAGCCATTTTGTAATTTGTATCTTTAAAGACGTTGGTGCTGGCGCTGTTCTGCTGGCACTTTAAGCAATTTTCATCATCAGTGCATTTTCTCGGGCAAATCTCTGGAAAATTGCGCACATATGTCAGAGAACTCAATTGCCAAGGCAAAAACAAAGATCGCTGTGCAATTGCCAAGCAAACACCCCATAAATTGTGGACCGCACCAATGATAATCACCCACTGGTGACGCCCACTTCTAGTTTTTGCGCCATCTCCAGCTGAAGTGCTGCGAGCTGTAAGGACAACGCAAAAACTGCCCATATATCAATCCTGCCGCACAGACGTAGACATGTGGCTGCTCTGTCTTACTCTCTCCCTGTCTCTCTCTCTCTCTCTTTCTCTCTCTCTCTCTCTCTTTGTCAGATGGCACTGATTTCGTTTATATAAATTATAATGTCATTATGGCAACCAAGCAACTCCCCCACTTGGCTCTGCTGCCGTCTCCTGTCTCTGGCCAGCGATAGCCACAACTCGACCACGACCGCAATTACGGCGCAGCTCACTGGAAAACTTCGCTGTGAAAGTTTGGGTTACGATTACGGGCTCTCTTGGTACTCCACAGCCGCCTCTTTCTCATTATCCGTATCGTGCAATTTCGTAAAAATGTCGCATTAGAGATTATCTGAGGCAACAAACTTGCACGAACTGTCCAGGCGCTGCCCAGACTGCTGGCTGGCGAGTGGGCAAGCGGACAGATGGGCAGATGGGCAAATGACCCAACGGCATCAACTGGAGCCAAAATTTGAGCTGACAGTCGAGAAAATTACGGAAAAAGGCATTGCAGTGGAAAACTACAACGGCACTCGCAGCCAACTGAGCGGGGCCAAAGCATAGGGAAGCAGAGCAGCGACCGTTGCTATTGGGGTCTGCATGTCTTATCCTTATCTGCAGGACGTCGGCTAATGAGCTCGCCCGACTGCCTGACTGGCTGACTTGGCTGGTTTGGCTGGCATGTCTGGCCGGGATTCGTTGGGCTCGGACTTTGGGGCCATGTCAATGTTATTGCAGTGATTTTTATGTGTGTGCGCGCTCGAGCCAAGTCCAGCCAAGCTCATTATATGGCCATAACCCATGTCCTTCCTGTCGCACACGTACGGCCATTGTCATTGTCTGGCTTGCACAAAAGCAACTATAAAGGATTAACTTTGTGGATTGTTGTGATACACCCGTGCCCAGCGTCAGGCTCGTATAAAAATTAAGTTTTACCCCTCGAACTTAATTTTTACAGCCTTTTCGGCTAATTTCGAGGGGGGCTTTCATATTTCGATCTCTGCGGCAGCTCGGCACAGAGACAATATGAGCATATGGCCCACAAGGACCTGTCGCATATTAACACTTTCTGTTTGGCCGGGGCAAATGTAGCGTGAAATTGGAAAAATATATAGATGTATGTATTTATGTATACCTCAGAAAATCTATATGGTATATTTATGTGGCGAGCAACCGCAGCGTTTAACCCTTTTCTAACCTCCCCGCAGCCGAGTGGTTTAATTTTGGGAGAACAATGAAAGCAACTAACTTGTCAAGCATTAGAGAAAAGGGGCCAACGCTCTGACCAAAGGATACCAATTCCGATTACTGCTTAGAGCTGTATCTGTGTCTGCTATAAATGTGTCTGTGTGTGTGTGTGGATGTGGATGTGGATGTTTGCCTGCGCATCCCAATTCAACTGTCACATTAATCGTTTGTTTTTGGTCACAAAATGCTACAAGTAAACGTTGGCATTTTCTTTCCTCTTTTTTTAGTTCTGTTGGGTTGTGCTTGGTGTCAAAGGACGCGCTCTCGGGGCGTACGTTCGTCCAGCTTCCCAAATATAGAAATGTATACGGCCAGGGCAGGGCTGGTTGCCTTTTGTGTGCGCGATTGTTTGTTTGTTTTGGTCTTGGTTTGGGTCCTCCGCATCCTGCGCCTGGGTTTTGACAGTGCTCGGGCAGGATAATTTATAGCTGCCTGGCTCCGGCGACGGCTGCCTTGCCGTGTCGTGTGTCAAAGTTTTTGTGGAAATGGGTGTGTGGAAAATGTTTATGAATGAATGCGACAAATGGCCAAATGTGCAGGATATAAAAATCAAAATCATTGCTCAGGCAAACATTTATTTCTCATTTTTCTGCATGATCATATTTGCAGCATGATTAATAGATGCGCCCTCAGCCAGGGGTGTGTATTGACTTTTGTATTGCTATTATTTCGTGGGCTTGGCCCAGCAATTCGCTCATTTGTTTGCTTAAACGCCTCTGCAAAATGGCCGACACTAATAATACGGCCAAAGACAGTGACGCTGACGCTGACGGCGAGGCTGACACTTGTTGTCACAGCGAGCAGTTGACACGGCTAAAATGTTCAAGCAACGCCCACCAGACACTTGCTTAGCCATTCGTATTGACACTTACCACTCACACATGCCGCGAACCTTGAAAAACATTGTAAAACTCGCGCAGCAACTGCGCCAACAAAATGTCAACGCCAACTGACAGGCGACAACTATTTCCATTGGAGATGAAACGACAGCATATAAAAGATCCCAATTCAAATTAGTCGGAAAATTAGTGAGGAAAATTTGTACGAAATATTTAAACAAATAAAAATCGCTGCGGTACGTGCTTTTCTCTGCGTTTTTTAGAGCGCATCGTTAAGAAAATATTTTTATGTTCCCCATCCAGTGGAGAGGTGGACTAGGGTCTAGCGAGGGGGGCCGCAGTTTAAGCGGATGGCACAGATGACGCTGGCGACCCATTTAACGGCACATGCTCAGGTTGACATCGGGCACAACAACCAGAAGAAGAGCAACACAGCAGCAGCGGCTATTAAGAGGCATTTCTGTATTTAAGGGGCGATCGGATCATTAAAAAACTTGCTACAAAAATGACGACTGCAAATGATACGGCCGTTGAGTAATCAGGAAATATGTAGTTCCAAAATACACATATATATTTCGGTCTAGAAGATTTTGTGTATTTAGCAGTCTGTGAACTTGAGACTGGATGGGAGTTTGAAACGAGTCTGCAAATATGATATACTGATATACATTTAAAGAAACTTTGTAACTTATGAGACATAATCAGGAAAGTCCCAAGGCTGAAGAAACTATGGCATTGGCTTTGCAGCCCTATAGCTGGAGTTATTCCATAGGCAACATGTGATTGCCACTAGTTAAATACCATTTCTAGATATATTATTATATCTTATAATATCTGACAAACAATTCAAATTATTCTGCTGATCACTGGCTGCAGGCTAGGGAATAGAATTAAGGTCCCAACTATGATTTGCTAAAAATACAAATGAATTCAAAGACAAACATTTCATGGGTAAATGCATGCCTGCCCTATAATGCCCTATGTTGAGGGCATAAATTAAGAAAATGCCAAGTAATTAATTGAGCTGCACACACTTGCTGAGCCCGGCGAGCGCAGAGTTCGGCTTTAGGATCCGGCACATTAATGGTGCCCCCAAGTACCCCTCGGGCTTCACACCAGCGTCGAGCTAATTGTTTCACAAAAATGTCGCAGCGGGCGCTTGCAGCCAGCCGGGCAGGCACTTTAAAAACCACATAAAACTGACAACATGTGAAAAGGCCATAAATTATGCAACGAGCTGCCGAAGGAAGTCCGTAAGATTTAGCTGCTGTGGCCAGGAAGTCGAGACCTATGCCATATGGGCGCACACCTCAAGGTGCGCAGACCCCAACAAGCGAGTATCAATTGTCTGGCCATAAATCTGCATTGGGGAAAATGTCAAAGGCTGACTAATTAATATGAAATTCGGCGTGACTAACTGCAATAATCACAGCAATTATCGTAGGCTGGCCAGGCGCACGGCTCATTTGAGTTCGATTTATGGCGCAAGCCATATCCCGCTCTTATGCAAACACATATATAGACAGACTTATGGCCTTAAGTTTTCATAATGCTCGCTCCTTGGCGCAATTAACGCACAAAGTCCTGGCCCTCAGCTGGGAGGGCCAGACACTTGTGCACTTAATCGAGCTAACCAAAAGCCCATTTAAAACTGTTCCACTGCCGGCGGAGCCATAAATCCTTTTATGAGCCTTTAAGGAGGCGCATCTTGTGCGAAGCACTACTCCCTTTAACACCTTTAAAACGTTATGTTAAAACATTAATTTTTTGTATATTTCTGTGCCCTTTGCTGGTTTATTCTTTTCAGTTTGGGCCGAAACCGGTGATTTTCGTGATAGTCATAGCTCCATGACCGCCGTAGCAAATAGTTTGGATAGCACACACTTAAACAACTTTCAAACTTCGTCATCGTCAACCCTAACGAATCGAAGTCGGGATCGCAAAGATGGTAAGTGGACAACAGGCATAGATTTTATATATACGAATTGATATGACCTTATATAATCAGATGGTGTTCAGATAGTAAGGGGTATTGGACTCCGATCTTTCAAATATCACCTCAAAGATAGATTAAACCAGATTATCAATTTTAATTTCACTTTGAAATAACTATTAAAATTAGCCTTGTTGGAAAGTCTTTAGCATTAATCGTATGACGCTCGGTCGGACTGAGCGTGGAACCGCGGAGTGACTGCGCCGAGTGACTGGTTATTGATTTTATACGTGCGAGTGCTAATCGATAAGAAACATAATTTATAATAATTTTCGAAAGCATGGCCAATGGGTGGCACGTTATAATTGTGATTGTGGTTGGGGCTGCGGGGAGGGGGTGGGGGTTGAGTTGATTCTTGGCCTTTGTCGGCGAAAATTTACTCACTCGCGTCCGTTTAGTTTTCGATTAGACTGCATTGATTTGCGACTTGATGACGACGTTGTCGGGCCACCGAAACTGATATTTCATATGAGCAGTCATTTAGTTTATTTGATTAAGTTTCGGTGTTCGGTAGCGACAACAACAACAATAGCGACAATAGCGACAACAAAGGGAGAGCACACCGCCATGATCGATGACATGCTCGGAACACACATTAACGGGTTGTAAATCTGGTAGCAGCCGAAAACTAGGCTAGCTTTGCCGGCGGCTCCCGTTTGAAGTGCTTGGCGCATGGTGCGGAAGTGGGAGTGGGAGTGGGAGTGGCTGTTGCTGTGGGCTGTGGGCTGTGAAGTGGGAGCTGGAGTTGGGGCGGGCTTGATTGGGGGCTTGGCGTCACTTAAAGGTTGCACGGCAATTAGTAACGGCAGCGCGGCGCGACGACTGTAGGCGCTAGGCATAGGCTCGAGACCGACTATCTAGTGAAGAGATATTTCTAATGCTCAATTATTTTGCTCGTAGGCAACCGCAGCGTCAATGAGACCACAATTAAAACGGAGAACATATCAAATTCGGGACACGATGAGCCGATGACAACCAGCGCCGATGAGCCGAAGAACGATAAGAAGAACAAGCGCCAGCGACGACAGCGTACGCACTTCACCTCGCAGCAGCTGCAGGAGCTGGAGCATACGTTCAGCCGTAACCGCTATCCGGACATGTCGACGCGCGAGGAGATCGCCATGTGGACCAATCTAACCGAGGCCAGAGTTCGGGTGAGTAATTCAATTCCCTTTTAATATTAATTGCGCAATCAAAGCCGCAAATTGTAAACAACAACTGTGTGACTGTCTGTGTGTGTGTGTGTGTGTGTGTGTGTGTATTGTGCAATTATGCGGCAATTACTGCGGCGGCAACGGCAACTCAGCCAAAATGACCGCAATGCAACCGCAGCACGTAGCTGCCACCAATACGAATGCAAACAGCAGCAGCACAAACAAAATGCCAGCGCCAACTCGTAAATATGTTCATGCTCCAACAGACACACAAACACACACACACACATACCCCTCCCTCTCTTACAAAATTGCCGTTTGAATTCGCGCGGCTTAAGCGCTCACTGGCCAAAAAGCCGTCGCCATTTTGCGCTCTGTTGCAGCAGTAAATTTATGTTGCATCCACAGTCAAGTTGGGTTGGTGGCGCGGCGTTTTGGGCTTAGCCATTGCAGTGCTCGGGCCAGTGGCACTGGCCATGGCGCAAAGTTGCCATAAATTGCCGCCTCGATTGCAGCTAAAACTTTGGCGCAGTTTGCAGCACCAGCAGCAGCAGCAGCAGGCGCAGCGGGGCAATATTTTTATGGCCCGCTATGTAAACTGGGCCGAGAGCGAGCGGCTTATCAAAATGCCACCGCAGCTGTTTGAACATGCCACGCCAATAGCCCAACAGCTATTGACAGCCTCAAGCATTTGTATGACCAAGC
Source organism: Drosophila peninsularis (assembly GCA_035047485.1). Classification (NCBI taxonomy): domain Eukaryota; kingdom Metazoa; phylum Arthropoda; class Insecta; order Diptera; family Drosophilidae; genus Drosophila; species Drosophila peninsularis. The sequence goes on along the minus strand of JAWNPN010000050.1, from coordinate 630,135 downwards.
GCAACTTAAGATAGCCACCGAGCCAGCCAGAGGGGGGCAAGGCGCAAGCAACTTGAGCTGATTGTACCAAACAACGCACGCACAACAGTTGTAATTGTTTGTAAACGATAGTTGGTAAACAATCGGAGAAGTTGTATGCACATAAGTGGCGCCAAGCGGCAAATATCCGTGGCAAATACATGTAGAGTCGCGCGATAACTATATTGTATCTATATAGATATCAATTCGCCGTGCCAGTCTGTCAGTTAGTCAGTCAGTCAAGACAGCGACACGACAGAGATACACTTTAGATATGATTATGGGGACAGCGCCTCGACTCGCCCCGATTGATCGATCACGCTCATGATGATCATCGGCAGTATTGATGGGCATTGGCGACGACACCAGCTCGACGCTAACGGTAATGGGCAACGTTTCATATAAATGCAATTAGCTGACATATATAAAGCACATCTGGCAGCCACAAAACGGGTACAAAAACTGTTGACAAATTGCTGCCAGCAAAAGAACAAATTATATTTCATGGTTTTTCTATGCAAATTTCGAATTGGACTGGGCATATGCCTCAAATTTTGTCAAACAGTGCACTTGAGAGGGGCTACTATAAAGAAATTAGCTGCGGCCCGGAAACAAGTGTTTGACTTCGCCAAGGGATGCCCCGTCTGGCTGTAGTCGGGAAATTATGTCAATCTAAACATGTGTTGCGCTCAATGCATAAAATATTGATACAGTTTGTTTTATGGTCCATTATATGATGACAAAGGTTTGCTGGGGTGGGGGCAACTGCAACCCTCCCAACACCCAACACCAACACCCCAACCGCGCGATAAAATGCAAAACAATGCGAGGCAATTTGTCAGCAGCTTTGGATGAGTTTTTGTGTGGCAGCGAGGCAGCGAGGCAACGAGGCAACGAGGGTTGTTTAATGAATTAGAAACCGCATGAGAATTAATGATCATGATCGTGCTGTCTCTGCCCAGGAGCATGGTGGGGGGTTGCTAGAAGGCAAAATAACATTTGACTGCAATAATAGCGTAGGCAATAAAATTTATCAAATATACAAAAGGATTACAGCTCGCTCGACGCGCGCATATACCTCTGTGTATATATAAATCTGGGTGGGTTTAAAATTGTCAAAAAAGAAAAAAAAAGAGAAGAGAAAAGCGGAAAAGAGCAGCCTCGTCTGAGCAAACATGGCACTCGCAGTAGCTGAGCGGGACAGGAAATGTGGCTGCTTCTTGGACGGACATCCCTGATAGCTACTAATCTGAGGATTTACATGCGCCGGCAATTATGGCAATATGTTCGCTTCTCTGGCGGAGCTTGACTTTTCTATTTTTTAAGGCACAAATGCATTTCATTCAATTAACAGTCGCAACAGACTCGTAAAAACATTTGTTGAGCACCCAATGGGGCAGAGTAGAGAAACTGCAATTGCTCCTTTTTTATGGTCAGGTGTTGGCAATGGCCTGGAAACAAACAAACATTTGGCCGTCCATAGAAGAGCCAGTGCAGTGGCGGCATAAAAAGAAATGGCCATAAAGGTGCCACAATATTGGCAGTTAAGAGTCCGAATGGGAACAAACCAAATTGAGCTCTAATTGAATCTGAAATCACAAATCATAGGCAAAGTTCTCATCAGCCTGATTCAACACGCCTTAAAAAAGCTCTAGAAAATGCTTAATTAGTTAAGTGCAAAAGAAACTCATAATCCGAAACTCTTTACAGTTAAGTATATTTAGGCTGCGGGCTTAATGTGCTTTGGGCATTCAAAAGAATATCTTGATAAAGCTGTTAACTCTTTATTAATATTTATACGTCACATATATGGGTTTATCTCTATTTAATTTATCTAGAAAGTTTCTTAATGATTATCTTACGAGTGGCTGGCTCTTTTAAGCATGCAATCAACGGCGTTACGCCTTCTGCGTCTCGTAATGCTTATCAATATTGTTCGCAATCAGAATTTTCACTTCAATTTCAATTTCATGCTGTCCAAGCGCTGCGCCGTTAGTGTGAGGGGCCACTTGGACGACAAAGGCAATGGCAACGGCAATGGCAACGGCAACGGCAACGGCAGCGGCAGCACCAACAACAAGAATTAAGCAAATAAAAAACGTATTTAGCTGCAATTTGTGGCCATCAATCAAAATGGCAGCTCTTCACTCAAAGAAAATACCCCTAGTCAAAAAAAAGGCCACCTCAGTGCCATAACTTTTGCCACATGGTCACATTGGCTGTGCGAGTGTACCCAAAAAAAAAACTGTCTACTTTTTGTTTTTTTTTTAACAACTTTACCTGATGAAGCGCAGCATAGAGCATAGCAGCGATGCTGCAAGGGTAGGGTAGGGCAGTGGTAGGAGGTGTCATTGATGCTTTCATCAAAACCAATTAGGATTTTCTGCTTGAGTCAGCGGGCGCTGGATGCTGGCTGAAGTGTCTGCCCGTTGAGTGGAAAATTGCGCTGGTTTTTCACACACACACACACACGCACACTCATGCATATATATTTTTTGCTACTTTTTTTCGTAGCCTCTCTCTGCAGTCACATCAATTTGCCATCATGCAAACGTTGGCATTTTTTTCGTTTTGGCCCAAACTTCAACAACTTGCTAAATGATACGTGAAAATGACAGTTGACGAGATCGATGACGTTAGTTTTGCCATCATCATGATGCTGACGCTGATGATGATGAGGCTGCAGCGACTGAGCAATGTACCTTGACAAATTGACACATGGCTGTGGGGGGATATTGCAATTGGCTCGGCTGTGATTTATGCCTCGGCCAAAGGCTGCATGCAGCTTCTCACGCTGCCAAAGTTTTTAGTTACAGCTCTATTCGGCCGCCCCTACTTAGCTGATGCGATTTCAATTAACTAGCGCAACTAATGCGATTAGGGCCATTGCCGGCCGAATAAACGCGCATTAAATTGGCTCGTGGCAAACTTCTTGTTCCCACAAAACAAACATCGAATGCCGCATGCGGGCTCGTTTAGGCCCAGTTTTTGCATACGAGCTGCGCGTGGCCACATTTAGCTACGCCATCGGCAGGCCATAAATTTGCAACCCCGTTGATTTGAGTACAAATGTGGCAAGGCGGCAACAAGCGGCAAATGCGTTGCATGAAATGCGCAAAGGCTGCAGCTGGTTTAATTACCTGAACCATTGCAGCTCCAGTTGCCAATGGTGGGAAAACTTAAAGCGCAATTTGTTAGCCTGGCCAGGCGAGTCTCTTTAAGTGAGGCAAAAAAGAAACTAAAAACAAGTAAGAATGCTCTAGTCGAGGCGGCTCGACTAGGAGATACCCTGAGCCCTGCGAATTGCCGATACTTCAAATATTGTATGCTTAGTTTACATATACATATATTGCAAGCAACACAGACACACACACAGACGCACGCTCAAGCACACGCTCTGCCAACTGCGCAGTTGACGTAGCGACAGCGGTTGGGCTGCAAGAGGCTTATGATGTGGAAATTAAATGTTTAATAACTTTTCTAGCAGGACTTTTTTATTCAAACTTTCAGAGCATGATTATGTTATTCATATGTGTGTATGTGCCGAAGCAGAAGTCTCTAGTATTTGAAATGCGTTTTTTGCAAATTTAGGGCGAAGGGGGCGTGGCATCCAAAATCCAAAAATTGCAAAATGTCTGCATTCACAGCAGGAATCTACATAGTGAATTTCAGGTCTCTAGCTCTTACGGTACGTAAAAGAAACGAAAAGTTATCGAAATTTATCGATAAAAAGAGAACGGGAAGAGTTATCGAATTTTTGAAAAAAACTCGTATAGCGTATGGTATTCAGGAGTATACATGTCAAATTTCAGCTCTCTAGCTTCTGTGGTTTACGAGATCGCTGCGTTCACACAGACGGACGGACGGACGGACGGACGGACGGACGGACGGACGGACGGACGGACGGACGGACGGACGGACGGACGGACAGACGGACAGGGCTATTTCAACTCAGCTCATCGAGCTGATCAAGAATATATATACTTTGTATGGTCTGCGACGTCTCCTTCTGCCTGTTACATACATTTTCACAAAAACATTATACCCTGATTTCCCATTTTCAATGGGCTCAGGGTATAATAAGAGAAAGGAAAACAGAAAGCTCATCAGAAATGCTGGCAGCGTCTGCACAGCGCGCTCCGTGCCTTTGTCATTTGCAGTATCCGTATCTGTATCTCTGTATATATGTATCTGTATCTTTGGCTGAGTATCTGTGCGCGCTGCGCAAACTTCAGCAATAAATTACAAAGTTGCCATTTTGTTTTTTATCTACTTGCTTTTCGCTTTTGTTTCTCTTTTTGCTTTGTGTACTTTTTGTTTGCAAAATAATTTTGATTTATTTTTCGTGCCCCTCGCGCCACACAACCCCCTGGCGCAACTCGAATGCTGTACTCTGTGTCTTTTTTGTTGGGGGTGGCACGACGAGTTTATTTATATAAAGCTCTCCATTAAAAAGGAAAGGCAGCACAAAGACAGGCACGGCGCAGCACACGAACACCAGCTCGCAGAATGGCAGCAGTATTTATGTATATTTGTATTTATAATTACTGCACATGCGTATTACGCCGCGCCCTTTACGTTATCGGGGGCTGGGGATGGGGATGGGAGTGGGAGCTGATTTCGGCGGGGGCTGCATTTTGGGGGAGTTTTCCACACACACACACACGCACTCACTCAGCATACAGACGGATACATAAATTTTCAAGTTGGCGGCAATGTTGTAAATTATGCGGCACGAAGGCGCAATAAAAGAAAATGGCTGCCATTGCCCGGGGCGGCACAAGCTTTTAAAACTTTAACCAACTTGCTAACAAAGTGTCTGTCTACTCGAGCTCATTGTTTGCTTTGCTTTGCTTCCATTGCAGGTGTGGTTCAAGAACCGACGGGCCAAGTGGCGCAAGCGCGAGCGGAATGCAATGAACGCGGCTGTGGCAGCGGCGGACTTCAAGTCGGGCTTTGGCACACAGTTCATGCAGCCGTTTGCGGATGACTCGCTGTATACGTCGTATCCGTATAACAACTGGACCAAGGTGCCCTCGCCACTGGGCACTAAGCCGTTCCCCTGGCCGGTCAATCCGCTCGGCTCGATGGTGACCAGCAATCATCACCAGAACTCGGTGAACTGCTTCAATACGGGCGCCAGCGGCGTGGCCGTGAGCATGAACAACTCTATGCTTCCGGGCTCAATGGGCTCCACGCTGACCAACACGAATGTGGGCGTGGGCGCTGCGCCCTGTCCGTATACAACACCCGCCAATCCGTATATGTACCGCGCCGCCGCCGAGCCCTGCATGAGCAGCAGCATGTCCTCGAGCATTGCCACATTGCGGCTGAAGGCGAAGCAGCACGCCACGGGCTTCAGCAGCCCCTATTCAGCGCCATCGCCAGTATCGCGCTCCAACTCCGCCGGACTGTCCGCCTGCCAGTATGGCGTGACCGATGTTGTCTGAGAAAACGCACTCGGTGCTCTGCTTAATCAGCATCAGCACCACTTGCAGCACTTCTCCGGCCAGCACAACGGCAACGCCATGCAGCAGCACTTGTCCAACAACAACAACAACAGTCATATGTTGCACGGCCACAACAACAATAGCCTGCTGCTGGACCACAGCGACTTGGGCCTGGGCGGAGGAGGCGGAGGCGGCACTGATGACGGGGGCACAGTGACCCACCACGATGACAACAATAAATCGCCACTGGGCGCCAATGGGTTAATGTCAGCGGCCGCGAACGCCGGTGGCGCCTCCAGCGGCAATGACAACGGCGATGACGGGGACGAGGATGTCATTGATTGAGCGATTGCTAAGTATATATAAACAAATAAAATGATAGCTATATATATATATACTTCATATATATATATATATATAGATATATGAAATATTTAAATCCACGTACTTATAACATAAATAATAAACGATTTGTTATTGTAAACCAGCAGAAGCCCAAAAAATATAAAAATGTTAGCATTAAGTGTATTTAATTAAATTTTAGATGGAAAAAAATAGCGCAAAGAGCAGCGAGAGCACATGAAACACAACTTTTTTGAAGAACAATAATTACATTTATAAAACAAACCAAAAAGCAGAGAAAAAACGATAGGCCGTGTTTTTGTGCAGTTTTAATTAGTGGGCATTAAGCGGCAGTCGGCAAGGCAGAAAGATTAATTACAAATTGATAAATGTGTTTTGTGTTTTGCATTTCTGCATTGAGATTAAATGCCAATTATGTTCACTTAAACGAAAAATAGAGTAAAAAAAAGCATAAAGCAACGTATGTGTAGAATGTTAAGTGTTTTGTACATATAAAGCAAATATTTAGCTATAGGCAGCAAGCTGTATTTATAAGAAGTAGTTCGCCCTTACCCAATGAACTAACTAGCTATACTAACTAACTAGCAAAAGTTAAAGTTATCTGCAAACACTTGACTCTTGACTTTTGACCCACAACCAACAAGTCTTTGCCCAAGAATAACAGATTCAAATAAATAATTAAAACTTTGCCAAAATCTGAACAAATTCTTTGTTTCGGCAGCGCACATACCAAATATTTAAAGGTTTATATACATATAAATATAAACGTATATATATATGTAATGAAACGTATCAAGATCAAGTCAAAAATGTATTGTAAACGAACTATATCAAAAGCCGTAGCAATTTTTAAGGAGTTGTCTAGTCGTGTAAACAACCAGCAAAAAATAGAACAAAATATATAAAAAAAACTACTAAAACAAACAAAAAAAAAATCAAAAACCAAAAACAACAATATAAATAAATATAAATATATTTAATAATTGTAAACTTAACATTACTAGTTATAGAAATTAAATCAAACCAAAACAAAACAAAACAAGTAAGAATGCTCTAGTCGAGACGGCTCGACTAGGAGATACTCTGAGCCCTGCGAAGTGCCGATACTTCAAATATTCTATGCTTAGTTTACATATACATATGTTGCCAGCAACACATACACACACACAGACACACGCGCAAGCACACGCTCTGCCAACTGCGCAGTTGACGTAGCGACAGCGCTTGGGCTGCAAGACTCCTACGCTATGGTAAATTAAATGTTTAATAACTTTTTTTCTAGCAGGACTTTTTGATTCAAACTTTCAGGGCATGATTATGTTATTCATATGTGTGTATGTGCCGAAGCACAAGTCTCTAGTATTTGAAATGCGTTTTTTGCAAATTTAGGGCGAAGGGGGCGTGGCATCCAAAATCCAAAAATTACAAAATGTCTGCATTCACAACAGGCATCTACACAGTAAATTTCATGTCTCTAGCTCTTACGGTACGTAAAAGAGACGAAAAGTTATCGAAATTTATCGATAAAAAGAGAACGGGAAGAGTTATCGAATTTTTGAAAAAAACTCGTATAGCGTATGGTATTCAGGAGTATACATGTCAAATTTCAGCTCTCTAGCTTCTGTGGTTTACGAGATCGCTGCGTTCACACAGACGGACGGACGGACGGACGGACGGACGGACGGACGGACGGACGGACGGACGGACGGACGGACGGACGGACGGACAGACGGACAGGGCTATTTCAACTCAGCTCATCGAGCTGATCAAGAATATATATACTTTGTATGGTCTGCTACGTCTCCTTCTGCCTGTTACATACATTTTCACAAAAACATTATACCCTGATTTCCCATTTTCAATGGGCTCAGGGTATAACAAGTAAGAATGCTCTAGTCGAGACGGCTCGACTAGGAGATACCCTGAGCCCTGCGAAGTCACGATACTTCAAATATTCTATGCTTAGTGTACATATACATATATTGCAAGCAACACACACACACACAGAAGCACGCTCAAGCACACGCTCTGCCAACTGCGCAGTTGACGTAGCGACTGCGTTTGGGCTGCAAGAGGCTTATGTTGTGGAAATTAAATGTTTAATAACTTTTTTTCTAGCAGGACTTTTTTATTCAAACTTTCAGGGCATGATTATGTTATTCATATGTGTGTATGTGCCGAAGCAGAAGTCTCTAGTATTTGAAATGCGATTTTTGCAAATTTAGGGCGAAGGGGGCGTGGCATCCAAAATCCAAAAATTACAAAATGTCTGCATTCACAACAGGAATCTATGTAGTGAATTTCAGGTCTCTAGCTCTTACAGTACGTAAAAGAGACGAAAAGTTATCGAAATTTATCGATAAAAAGAGAACGGGAAGAGTTATCGAATTTTTGAAAAAAACTCGTATAGCGTATGGTATTCACGAGTATACATGTCAAATTTCAGCTCTCTAGCTTCTGTGGTTTACGAGATCGCTGCGTTCACACAGACGGACGGACGGACGGACGGACGGACGGACGGACGGACGGACGGACGGACGGACGGACGGACGGACGGACGGACAGACGGACAGGGCTATTTCAACTCAGCTCATCGAGCTGATCAAGAATATATATACTTTGTATGGTCTGCGACGTCTCCTTCTGCCTGTTACATACATTTTCACAAAAACATTATACCCTGATTTCCCATTTTCAATGGGCTCAGGGTATAAAAACGAACAATAAAAATTATGGAAAAAAGTCGAAGAAATTATTTTATTTAAATAAAATAAATGACAAATGAGTTTTCGAAAATATCAAATTAAAAAATTAAATTGTAATTTATGCACAGAGCCTGTGGCCTCAGATCTAATATGCCATGGTGCGACATGGCTCTGGGCAGCCTTTCAGTCGGACCCTGGAGACTTGGCCTTGCGGTTGGCAAGCGTTTAATTTAGCAGGAAGGTGGTCGGACCTGGACCATCCATCAATTTATTCATTACAATGAAATTATGTCGAATTTATATGCACCCCACCAGCCAGCCCAGCCCACCGAGCGCTGAATGACAAACGCGCCCCCGCCCAGCCCGGCGACAGCAGTGCGCCTGCCTTGGTGGTGCGCGGGGTGGCACAAAATCACCGCACAATAAAAATAATAATAAAAGGACATGCCAGGGCTGCTCTTATTGTTGTTGTCCTATGCAAAATGCCCAAATGGCATTGCCAGCCATGGGGGTTGGCATGGCCGCCCCTTGGCCCCGGCTTGAGGGTGGCCATCAAATTTGAATTTCATATGCTGGCTGTCGGCTCACTTGCCACTGATTGAAGGCAGGCTAATAAAGTAACAAGAGCGGTGAGCGGGAAGAGGTAGCGGGACTGAAGAATGACACCCCGCCGCGTTAAGCGTCGTTCAATGCGTCAGGGCGTCAGGGCGCTTAGGGGACGGGGGCCAACCATTTGATTTATTTTATTTCCCATTCTGCCTGCTGTTAATGTTTTAATAAGATTGATTTTATTGCGACCGCGTGGGTGTCTGCACGCCAAAGTTAAAGGGTTAATAAGTTGCCTGCCCGCTGTTTAAGAACTTTATTAGGCCCCGAGCCCCGGCCCCCCACCCGTGGGCCATGGGCAATTGCAATTGCCATGCCGAAATTAGCAATTAAATTGCTTGAATAAACAGCCAAACGGCGCATGGCCAGAGCTGAGATGAGCAGCTGATGTTTAGGTCTGCTTGACAAGTCCCCAAACTAAGTTCGGTTCAAGTTGTGGCAGCAACTACTCGGGCTGTTATCAGTGGCGCCACACTCGGCCATATGAATGAATGACATTATTCTTTGGCAATGCGCAATTAACTTTTTGGCGTAATTAATGCCGAGTCTAATTATTGTTAATCATGCTCAGCCTGGCACAAGCAGCAATATATATGAGCTGCCATTAAAATCAGCAACATGCCCACTCAAGCACACTCATACGTACAGCGAATAATATTTGAGCGACTGCAATGACACTGGCTGAAAGTGGAAGCCAAATGAACTGGGAAGCAGTGAATGAGCTGAAGATTCAAGTAAGAGTATACATGTTGTTATAATAGTATTTCGTAGTATTGGCAAGAGAAATGATTGCAGGAATAGTAGCAGAAATGGCATTAATAGTAGGAGTAAAAAATAGTAGTAGAGAAAGTAGTAGTAATCAAAGTGGTAACAGCCTTGGTAACAGTTGAAGCGCCAGATATAATAAGAGCAGTCGTTTGGAAAGAGACGCGTCTAAAATAGAAGTAGTAAAAGTAGCAACAGAAGTGGAATAGTAATAGTAGTAGCAGAAACACCTACGATAGTAGTAGTAGTACAAAAGTAAAATATTAATAAAAGTCTTAAAATTAAATTAGTACTAATTAGTAATAGTAGTACAAAAAGTAGTAGCAGCATCGCGAGAGCATTCACTTTTAAAATTTATTTTATTTAGAAATAATCAAATGAAATTAATCGTGGCATATTAAGCCCGTGTCATTTGTATCCAGTCCATGCATATATGCATATACATACATATATGTATGCACATGTACATGTGCATGTATGTTTATCGTATATGTAAGCACATGTTTAAAAGCTGCGCCATCTTGAAATAATCTTTAGAGAACACACGCACAGCAGACGAAACAACAACGATTCGCTGTCAGCCATTATTTGCCTGCCAACCTTCCGATTTCGGATACCCTCTCGCCCCTGCTCCCCGGCACTAACAGCTTCCACTCAGCTATCAGAGACGCAGGCAGATGGAGCTGCTTCAGCTTCAGGCTCGACTTGGCTCGTTGGCATCATTCTCCATCATTTAGTTTGTCAGTATGCGGCAACTTCATCATTATTATTCCGGTTTTCTCTTGCTATCGTTGTTGTTGTTGCTGCTGCCTGATTCGTTTGGTGTTGTACATGGAAACTCGTCATCGTCATCGTCATCATGAGATGCCTGCTGTTGTATTTTTGCCTTAGGTACTTGTCTTTCTTAACTCATTGCGTTGGCAATAAATCTTTTGGGCCTCTTATCTTGGCACGCACACTTTTTGGGGCCTCGGACTTTGGGTGTCGGCTCTGGCATCAGTGCGCCCCGGCCTGGTTAAATGTATGGCACCTGCTTAGCCAGTGTCATTAGAACTGGGCCTACACTGAAATTTCAATTTGCAAACACTTTTTACGAGCCACCGCTGCAGTGGCAGCCGCCCGCTTTAGGGCTCATTAAATGCAAATGAAATATGAGCCAAAAGCCAAAATAATTCGCAACTTATAAACATGCTGCCCGGAAATAAATAAACCAAACTCGAATTGTGGCCAGGCCCAAGGCATTTACGGACCCAACCGGGCTGGACCCTGCCGCAAGCACATGTCCAATATATATATGTTGCCTTTTATGGCACAAAAAGGGCGCACATAAAACACGACACCATTTTGTTGCGCTTATTGTTGTTGTTATTGTTGATGTGGCTGTTGCTATTCCAGGGGGCAGCTTTATTTATTTCAAATTTACTTTTGGCCATTTTATGTTGGCAAATTTTGACCTAAAAATCATAAAAATTGTAATCAAAATGCAGCCGCGCACACAATTTATGGGCAGAGCAAGCCGGAAACAATGTGAGCGAGACACGAAGAGAGCGAGAGAGAGGGAGAGAGCGGGCAAGTTCTAATAATGTCTAAGCGCGAGTCCGGGCCGGCAGCTCGAAGCTTGAGGCTCAGCGCTTATGGCTTTTTAATGGTGCCGTGTGTCGGTTTTGTGGCAAATAAAATGGCGCACATTAAAAGCATGTTACGAGGACCAGGAACCATGTAGCTGTAGCTGTAGCTGGAGCTGGAGCCAGGAATGTAGGAACGGCAGCAACTGCATTGGCTGGCTGTGGGGCCACTTGGCATGCTATATTGAGGTCATGCATCGCAGCGTTGGGTAAATAAAAAATACATAAAAATATTTTACGAGTCGAGGCAAATGCTAAAGCAGGACTAAGTCAACGAAATGCAATAAAAATGGCTGGCAAAATAAAATTGACAATATTGTCATGTGCGAAGATTTGAGAAAAGCAACAACAGCAGCAGCAGCGGCAATGCGAGACACAAAATGAGTAAATTTTAATTTACTTAAAAGGCATAAATAAAAATCATTTGAGTACGGCAGTCGGTCTACTCCACAGCCCCCCTCGGCCCCTCGCTCCAACTCGACTTCTGCGTGCTGAGTGTGGAGCCAATGATTATTCTGGGTTTTGTCATTTCAATTCGCATTATCCTTTGCACTTATTTTACTACTTTGTACGCTGCCTCCGCCTCCGCCGCCCCCTTTCCGTGCCAGCCAATTTATACAGATCTAGCTAAGAGTGTGTGTTAGGGTGTGTTTGCGTAATGGCGGGTGTGTAGTCGTCGTCGCTGTCGTTGTCGTTGTCGCTGCCGTCTGCCGAGTAACTCGCATTGTCATTGTGCAAATAAAATAAGTCACGACTCGCCCACTCCAGAGCTGCGTGCCCGCCGTATCCCTGACAGTACTTTGTGTGCTGCCCCCCACCCGATCCGACCTTCTCCTCCACTAAGACCGAAACACGCCCCCTTGCTCTAAGTGTGAGTGTGTGTCAGCGTGAGTGTGGGTAGCTATCTAACCTTTTGTTGCCCATTGTACTCACTGTACACCGCACACAATGAGCCGCACTATCGGCTGGTTGTTTCTGCGCTACGAAAATCGCTTTTATATAAACTTCAATGAGCGGGCGCAGAGAATGGAAATTGGAGAGAGATATTGCAACATTTTCGTACACATCAGGGAGAGAAGTAGATTCGAAAGCGATACTAATGCAATACAAATGTTTGCCTATATGGACTATCCTATAACAACAATACATATCATACACAAACTGATATAGATGATATATATCTCAGTCAATTCTGTTATATATATATCGTATATAGTTCATACATATCGAAATAGGATTTTTATTATAATAATTATATTCACACATATTCAAACACCTTTTCATTCCATCTCCCACTCGATTGCCCCCTGACTTTTTCCATTTTGCGCTTCGTCTTCATCATTTTCCATTTGGCCAAAAACATTCGCTTTTCACCTTCTACCCGAAACTAAACAAAAGCTAAAATCCAAATCCAAATCCATGATTTCAGCTACCAAATCCTTTTCAAAGCTGCAGCCAGGTGAAAAATAACAAAATATGTTTTCATTTCCACCTTCTTTTTGTATTTATTTTCGTTTTTTATATCATTTTGTACATTTTTATAAAATGTTTTGGCGCAAACTAAACTGACACACAAATACACGCACGCACACATACGTGGGGCAACTGCAAAAGACATTTTCCGCTCGCCTGCCATTAGGTGGGTGTGTGTCTGTCTGTGTGTGTGTGTCGAGTGCTTTTTGGCTAAATGCGAAATCGATTGGAAAACAATTTCCAATTTTTAAAGAATTATCGCCGCCATATTCGCGCGTGCTATACTAAATCACACATAAGCAACCTCTAAATCTGCTACCCAGCACTCACACACACCCACACACACACAGAGACACACTCAAGCACACACACATACAGCGGGAACAAACCTTTTGGCGCAGCTTTTCCTTTTTGGCTCGTTTATTTCTTTTTTATTTCGCTGCTTCTCGTGGCAATATTTTCCATTTCATTTTCTGCGCGGTTTGGCTTTGGCTGCATGGCTGACTGCGTCTCCCTCAGTGTGTGTGTGCGTGTGTGTGTTATCTTTACCGCAATAGCAGCATTACATAGACCACTCCACATACATATTCATATACATATGCACTCACGTATACATACCTCGTATATAGAGACAACCCGCAGCCATTTGCTTTTATGTGCCTTTGGGTTATTGCACCTTTGACTTTGAGTTGTTGCGAATTTTTTGTTGGTTTTTGGGCCACGTTTGTGTTGTCACCCGGGACACCCTCGAGCCGCTTAGCGAACGTAAGTAACCATTTCACATGTGCCGTTTATTGTTATTTCTTTTTAACCAAGCGAGTGGCAGAACCGAAAGCAGCCGCAAGTATTTCCTAATCAGGTTTTAACTACTATGTAATGGGATTCCGAGACTTTGGCATCGTTCTCAGCATTTGTGCGAGTATATATATGAGTGTCTGTATGTGTGTCTGTGTGTGTGTGTGGCAGCAAGGTGCCAAATCGTAATTTACATGGATTCCGTTGAGATACCCAACGAATTGAATTGAAAGCCAGAGCAAAGCTAGCGCTAATGTATTGTAGATTATGCCAAATCCCGCACAGTTTTTATGCCGCACGCATGTGCATTAAGATCTGGATTGATGCCCGAATGCCTTGGAGTCTTTCAACAGTTTCATACCACGCTGCTGCTTGGGCTGCTCCTTGGACTGAACCGCACATATCGACTCATACGCCGCTTTTCCAGATACACTCGCAGCTCGAACATCAGATTCAGGGCCACGACGGCCACCATAAGGATTATAATAAAGGCGGCGAAGATGAGCAGGAACCAGTGAAAGTAGCAGGACATCGTCACAGGTCGTTGCAGCCAGCCATTCCAGCTGCTCGTACATTGCTCTGCCACACATCGACCCACCGCATTCCGTATGCAGCCCTTGGCGCAGCAGCCATTCGTACTGAGCTTACCGCAGGCAGTCAGTTCCACACTCGACAGGCTGCAGTTCACATACTCTCCGAGCACGGCCGTCAGGAGTTGACCCATCGTCAGGGAGACCAATAGAATGCCCAACATAATGCCGGATGTCCGTGGAGCAATGAGTTTCTATGTACTGAGAACTCTTCTAACTATCGTTAAGCTGGTATTGCTACTGAATCATACTGTAATTTCTAGTCATGATATCGAAATAATTATATCTACTGCTAAAACTGACAGCTCTCTGAGAAACGTATCGATGTTCATTTGATTATTGTAAGTACGTAGGAGTTTACCCTCTACGCATTATACCTCACCTTGTGGAACCTTATAAGTATATAATGATATGCAAATGAACATAATCAGAGCACAGTATATACCTAAAATGTATCTAAATGATTTCTGTTTACTCTACATTATCTGGCAGCCCACTCTATAGGGCGCGATTACTTCTGAAATCAGAAATGCGAAAACCGAAATGCGGGCGCCCCGCCCGATACCCAAATCAACATTACAAAGTGATTTTAATGTAATTCGTGATTTCGCATAATTATAAAGTTAATAATTAAAATTTGTGTGCACAAGAGCAAAATGAAAGCATGCAAATTTAATGCGGCCCAGCTCTCAATGTGGTGCAGTCTCTCGGCCATTTGGTGCGCTGCTCAATTACAGCTGGACTTATGGCTGTTTATGCATGAATATGTATATATGCCGAAGCCCCCCCCCCCCCCCTACCCCAACGCCCCCGCTCGTTTTGCACCTGCAAATAACTAATGCGTAAATATTAGCAAATGCCCGAAATGTGGTGGGTGCCCCACCCTAAAAACGTGAAACGTATAAATTTCAGTCACATATGCAATGTTCCATGCAATGGCACAATGTTGTTGTTGTTGTTGTTGTTGTTGTTGTTGTTGTTATATTTGCTGTATTTGTAATAAGCAATCAATTATTATTATTGAATTTAGGCGCGGTTTGTGGCAGGTGTCCGTTGGCATCGTTTGGTCAGCGCTACTAATGCGCCTAATGAGAATTTAAGCATTTGCACCACCTCCCCACCCCCACTGAAAGCGCACATAACCTCACTTATGCGTGCGAGGTACAGTTGCGTAAATACCATTATGTTTGAGCCCATTTAGCACGGGTTATTATCCCATTTGCCCCAAGTTTGTGTATTAGACATGTGCTTTAAGTTTAAATTGAAGTCGAAGCGTAACTGGATGGTTTTATCTAGCCTCTTCTTTTATCTATTTAAGTAAATTTCCTATAGCTCCCCAAGTATATAAAGTGCCCATTCTTATGAGCAAGCCGAAACACCAAAAATATTTCTATATATATAATGATTATATTCTATATGTTGTGAGTCCGGTTTGCAATCTGTTTAATCCACATTGGGAGCTAACGCACTTTCGACTTTCGTTAATGATAATTTAATTATTGCGCCGCCCATTTGTGGGGCTTAGACGCCTTATGCACTCTGCGAGCTTTGCACGCGGCTGCGGCGCAGCTAATTGCAGCAAATCTGCTTTGGGGTCAGTTAGCCGCTGGCTGTAAACGGCGGCAATTGGTGGCAAAGGCAGCGCTTATTAACTGTTAATTGTGCAAATGGGCAACGGCTTTGTGTTGCATGTGGCAGGTGTGTGGGTGTGGGTGTGGGCGTGGGCACACACCTGAGGGGCACATGCCCTATGTTAGGATCTAGCGGAAGAATGCATCCAATAAATATAGAAAATGCAATGCATTTTCAAGATAAAACAACTCTCTGACAGCCATTGCGATAAAACAAAGGCAATAAATAAAATATACGCACACACACACATACACTCACTCATACACATAAATATGTTTGTTTGTGTGTGAAAAGTGTAAAAAATAAAATATTGAACATCAGCAAAAAGTGTCAGACAAATGTCGCAATTGCGATCCGGCAGATGCGGATGCCGATGCGCATATATAGCAGATAGCAGCTATGCGAAATCCATATTGAAAATTGATTTAAATTTTTAATAGGCCGCCCACCAGCCCCACCGCCCCTTTGGCAGGCGCACTATCTCGCACGGGCTTTGATAAAAATGCAATGCACGCATCAATTGAAGGCTTACGGCGGAAGATATGAAGCGACGGGGCTCTAGTTAAATATGGAAACAATATCGAAATGCCAGAATGAAATCGGGCAGCGAGGCAAAAAGTGCGGCGCCACTTGCAAGGGCCACACATGCCACAGATGCGATATATGAATAAAAATACAACATTCCACATATATATATATATATATATATATATGCACATCTGTATAACATGTAGATTCATTTATATTTACATTTCTCATAGCTCGTAGCTGTCAAATCATATTTTAATCTGCTTTGATTGCTGACTTTTGTGCAAGGGATTTGTGGAACTGCAGCAGCAGCAGCAGCAGCAGGCACTGCGACTGCCACTGCAAAAATTGCATTTTACTTTATTTATGCACAAAATAAAAACTGCTGTGTGCGTTTTTCATTTGCTTCATTTGCTGTTGCCAAAGTTAAGCAGTAAAATCCACTTTTTACGAGGACACGAGTTGCCCGCCGTAAGTCATGTGTGCATAAACGAGCGCAAAACCCCAACGGGAATTTGTTATTAAAAGATTGCAGAAACTCAACACGGACGAAATCACGGCGGCAAAGCACCTAGGCGCATTTAGAGATATAGATATACGCAATTCCTCTGCATGTGATGTGGAACAGCCAAAGCTCGAGGACTATCAACTTAAGCTTGATTATGTCTTACACCTATCAGGCGTAGGGAGTCCTTGCTGAAAGTGATCTCAGTTTTAGTATATATCTGTATATCAGGCTTAAAATATGCTCTAATAATAACAATCACTAGTGTAGTTGGCCAATTGTACTCATTAAAATTACATTCTCCTTAAGCCAAGCCAACATATATATTAAATTTTTCTTATATTACCAAAAACTTACCTTATAAGCATATTTAGAGGAGAGTATATGAAGCTAGCTGTCAGATCTGCTCATCATTAACGCACGCACCCCTCCCCTCTCTCTGCCACTCCCTCTCTCCCTCTCTCTTTCTCTCTGTGCTGTTTCTCCGCCCATTGCCTGGCTTTGTCCACTGACTTAAGTACACATAACCATAGATGGCGCCACTGTGCTTGTGACGGCAGCGTGCGCAGAGATTGTCAACATATTAGCTTCAAATTGCTAAAGTTCTGCGACTTTTGCTGTTGCCTCATTTTCTCTCGCACGCACACACGCACCCAAAATTCTATGTGTGTGTGTGTGTGTGTGTGTGGGTGCCGCTGTTTAATGTGCTGTTGCCAACTATTTTAGCCAAAGCTCACATGGGTTGCCGCCAACATGGCCGGGATGCCCGGTGATTTGCTTGCTCAGCTTAACAGGGCCCAGACCAGCTCCCCCCCCCCCCCCCCCCACACACACACACACACACACACACACACCCTGTCCGTCCCTCCATACTGCCTGATCCATACCGCTGCTGCCGCCGTTGAGCTACTTTGGTTGCGTTCGGTTGACATTCGTAAAATCTCAAAATCCCGAAGGTCGTTGCCAGGGATTTTCTCAGATTTTGTTAGATTTAAATGAATTAGTTGCGTGGCCGATTGATTTTTTGACCTTTTTTTCGTACTTTTCTTTTCCTTTTTTGCTTAGCTGCAGACAGCCGAATAGGCCACGTTGCACACGCCGCGGCCCGGCCGCCACTGCAACTGGCCCTAATGCAGCCGCCCCATTAGCCCCAAATGAGTACAAATGTGCAGCGGTCCGCGGCTGAAATTGATGGGGGCAAATATGTTATTGGGCTAAATGAAAATAAAAAGTAGCTGCACTTGGCGTTTAGCAAGTAATTAAAATATGAGTCGAGTCGGGGCGAGGCGAGGCGAGGGTCTGCCGCATGAAATATGCGTCCGAGTCAACAAAGGCCAGCACTAAGTGGAATGGATGCGGGCAGGCATGGGGCTTAAAATGGCATCAAATTTCATATTCAAAATGGCATTTTACATGTTGGGCATAATTTATAAATGCACGCAGCAGCAGCGGCAACAACAAGGAGCAAGGACATGAAATGGGCTGCGGCTGCAATATTTTTGAAGCGACATTGTCGACAGCATCCGGACAAGCATCGACGGGGCAGCCAACCTCTACGTCGTTGTCATTGTCGTTGTCGTTGTCGTTGTCCATGTCGCTGCAAACAGCAAACAAGCCACAGTCGCCCGTTTGTCCGTCCAATACCTGTGCCTGCGCCTGTGCCTCTGCCTTTTTAATGGCCCATGCTGGCCAGGGCCAACATGTTGAAAGGATTGCCCAGAGTTATGTCCATCTGTGTGTGTGTGTGTGTGTGTGTGCCACAGTTGATTGGCTGTTATTTTTGGTACGCGAACTGGGCGCAGCATTGCTGAAATTTGCATATCAAAAACTCACACACACAGAGTGAACGAGTGAGCGAGAGAGGGAGAGCGAGACAGTGACTGGGCAAAGGACCTCGTGCTGGACCCATTGTGTGTGCAGCTTGCTGTAATAGCCGTGCCCCAAAAAATATGTCCAAGTGCATGTGGCCAGTCCGGGGCAAGGGCTAGGTCTGGGTCTGAGTCCGGCGCTGGGCTCTATGAATTTATGAACATAATATAAATTTATTTTTGCAACTTCTCATGTTTTTGTTTGGGCCCCAAAAATCTGCATGTGCGCTGCATGCACAAAAGCCCCTCGGCGGCCCGAGGCTGGGCCGGGCCGTAGCACAACAAAGGGATTGTTATGTCAGTTTTTTGGGGTATGTGTGTGTGTGTGTGTGCGTGTGTGGGTGTTGCATTTACTGTGCTTTCGAGCACGTTCAAGTTTATTTATGCGTATGCAGAATACTTAATGAAAATTTAAATGTAAAAGTTACTCGTAGATTGCAGCTGCAGCTGCAGCTAGAGCTGGACATGTGCTGCCCCAAAAGCCAGCCTGGCTACTGCAGCAAAAAATATTGTTAAGCGACAGCAATCAGCATGGCACAGGCAGCAAGCACTCTACTTAAATAAATGAGAATTACTCATGCATGAAGGCTTAAACGGGCTGCAACTATGCCCAATGCGTTCGAGAACTCACTTTTTTAGTTGACTTCGAAATCTTGACTGCAGTTCAAAGTATTTTCTCTCAGTCAGAAAGAAATCATTGTCTTACACTGAACGAAAAGAGATGTCAACTGATGGAATGCTTTTATTGAGATGGTTCATTGAGTTATTCAACTAATTTTAGGGAGTCCGAATGGCTAAATGACATGCGCTATTCAGATGACGCGACTTTAGCAACCGTTGGCATAAGCTTATTAAAAAAAAAAAATTAAAAAAAATACTTCCTGAAATGATGAAGAGCCCAATCTTTGTTTATTTTAAGAAGAATAAAACAGAGTTTTATAAAAAATTAATTTTAAGACTCTAGCTCAAATGATAGAGCAGATATTCAACATTTACGGACTATGTAAAGGAAGCGCTATCCTGATAAAGCGCATGTATAACCCTTTGAATATGCTATCTCTGTTAGTATATTCGTTCTATAGATTGCCTGTCTATCAATTTTGTAAAGTATGCCGCTAGAACTTGACTGGAACAAACATATTTGCTGAGGCATCAAGCTGGAACTCAGTTCAATCAACTTACAGTGTCCTATAGCTAGATCTAAGGCATTCAGGTTACCTTAACTCAAGCTTGTTATGTTTGACATGCAAACATGCATATACTAATGGAAATTAAATAAATTAACAATAATTAAATTAAAGGCAACTACATAATTGCAGATAAATAATCTATAATAATAGATAATAATAATCTATATTCCATAATTCATATCCTATGTTCTTCCTTATAAACGAACATGCAGACAGAAGAACAGCCAATCTACTGCCTACACTTTCTGAACATGTATGAGTCGTAACAGTGTAAACCCATTTCCATCTGCCAGATATATCTACGCACACTTATAGTGACGTAACGCCTCTTGACAGTGCTGCGATCGAAGTGAGTTGCAATTCACGATAGAAATGCAATCTAAAAGTACATTAAAGCGCTGCTGCGGGCGCCTTCGCTTCAATGTTTATTAAAATAGTAAGATAAATAAATGTATTTCGATTGCATAGAGGATGAAGGCTAACGGATATAAGAACTGTGCCACTAAGCTGCCCATGGAGCTTTTGAGTCCAGTTCGTGCTTATTATGCAAATGGCCAGTGCCTTGAGACATTTTGCTACTCCTTTTAATGCGAGTGGGCAGCCCAGCTCCTCCGGCCGGCTCACATAAAATCAGCATCATTCGATTTAGATGCAAATTCATCATATAGCCGGGTCTTATGCGCCGTCCGGGAGGAAACAATAAAACCAAAACTGACCAGCGAATGCGAGTCCCAATTGAAAATTCAGTTCAACCTTTGGGCGATGCCCTGCATAATGCAGGAGAAACCTTTTTTGTCTCGATGGAGCCTTCTAATTTCCCCACAGCGAAATCTGTAAATTCCAATTGCCATAAATAAAAAATGCAAACTTTTGACTTGGTTGGGCTAATGGGAAGGGGGCGGGACTGGGGCTGGGACTGGGGCTGGGCTATGTGTTTGGCCAACTCGGCTCGTAACTCCATCAAATGATGTACAACTTAACACATTTGCTGTATAAATCTTGTTCTCGCAACTCGAGTTATTCAAAAATCGCTTCTAAATTGGCTACAATCTGTTGTTGTTTTTGTTGTTTTTGTTGTTGTCTGTGGTATGTTTTGTTTATTTCTTTGCAGTTTTTTGTGCAGCTTTCGATTGTGTGTAGATTTCGTGCACATTTATCTTGGGGCAGCTTATGGAAAAAGTTATGAAATATGCGCACGAGCATCGCACAAATTGTCTAGGGCATGAGCGGGGGCAGGGGCAGGGGTCTGAGTGTGGCAACTGGAAAGCCGTTACACACCGAGTCTCAGTGGCACTGCAAAAGTTGGACCCAGCCAGTTGCCAGTTGCCAGTGCCCAACAACAAATCGTCGGAAAAGCTGTTTTTTATGACTGGTCACAGTTACTCACATTCCCATTCGCATTCACACTCAAACACTCACACTTATACTCACTCGCCTTCTCAATGCTCTCCTAGTGACGTGAAAATGTACTTGACAACAGTTTTTCACTCTTGACTGTGATAGATAACTTGTCATTCCTCGCCTAATGGCTACAAACTAAAGTTTGATTGGATCTGCATAAACGCTTGGTGGCATTCGTGAATGTGAATAAATATTCAGGTTGATTAAAAGCTACATGCAACTGGGAATGAGAAACACTCAATAAAGATTTAAGAGTATTAAGAGTAGGCAGACTGCACTCTTCATTAGTCTTGATCATATTCTCAATATGGAAAGGATTAATCCTTTGATTAATCTTAAAATTATTCATGTATATTGAGTGATTTTAATATGGAAATATTATATAGAGAGTTATATATGTAGGTAGATGGGTTAGCGCACTTGATGGGAATCCCTGATCAATTCCAACTGAAAGGCGTCACTCTGCCTGTTCTCTAAACTTTGATTAGATTATTCGGCAAGTTTTCTATGGAGGCACTTACAATCAGCCAAAAAGCAAAGTCAATTTCAAAGAATCCAGTCAACGGCATCGTCTGAGCTGAAGAAATCATTCAGCTAAACACACACACACACACACAGACAGACAGACACCAAGGGTGTGTGTTAAAATTAAATAAAATAAAATTAAATGTATATAAAATTAGGTTAATGTTGGGCAGAGCTAGAGGCAGAGGCAGCGGCAGCGGCAGAGGCAGAGGCAAATGAACACAAAAAAGCGTCATGCCAGCGGGCCCTTTTATTTTATTGTTATGTAGATGAGGCAACAGCAGCGCGAAAGCTGCGACAATGTCCTGCAGAGGAACTTGCCACACGCATCCAGCCACATACGTTGAAATGCCCCAAGTCCCGCCAGCACCCTATCCCCAGTGCCCGCCACATACCCCGGCGGAGGGTCGAAAAAACATGCGACTTAAACAGGACTTATGGTTATCTGCGCATTTTATGGATATTGCGCTCAACTGGCACAGCATTTTGGCCCGCTTTCCAATGCGGCACGCCCACCCCCTGGCACTAAATAAATGAAGTTACTCGCCAGCCATATGTTTGCTAAATGTTCTATGTAAATGTTAAGAAAGCACTTTAATTTGCGGGCCTCTGTGGCAAGGACATTAGCTTAATGGCGCGCACCGAAAGTGAATGAAAGTGAAAAGAATCACAGGGAACTGAGATACCCCTGCCCAGCCCACCTCGAACTTGAAGCGAATCAAGGGAAAAAAGGGCAATTAAAAGCGCATAAAACGGAGCGACAAAGTCAAATTATGAACTGCCACAGTGCAATGCAACAGAATGTGTCCCAAAATAGTTGCAGCAGCAGCGCGAGTTAAGCCTAGTTAAGCCCGTGTGCATGCTACATGCTGCATGTTGCATGTAGCCCATGCAACATACCAAACTGAAAACTGCTCCAGCGCCGACAACGTCGCGCCATTTGTCGCTCCACCTAAGCCCACTTAAGCCCTAAAAAACAGCAGCAGCAGGGGCAGAGGAAGGGGCGGTGGCAGTGGCAGTGGCAGCGGCAGCGGCTGTTGCAGTTGAGCGGCTGTTCGATTTGACTTATGGGTTCATTTGCCTAACTGTCAGTCAGCCAGCCTCTATTTATAGCTGGCTGGTTGAGGCGGGCGTCTGTCCAATATGATCTCCAGAAGCAACAATTGCACTTGAAGTTGCTGCTGCTGCTGGCAGGTTGTGGCACAAGTTGCAAGTATTAGCTTGCTGCCACTTAATTGAGAGCAATTTCACGCGCTGGCAGGCAGCGCGTGTCGCTCAATTGTTTCCACCATAATATGATCTCCTTTTCGCTTTTCAATTTCGGTGCTCAATCGAGGCATGTCGGCAAGCAAATTGCCCCGATGGCCGCCTCATTACGCCGCTGAGTTGCTGCCGCGCCGCATGCAACGTAATTAGATGTGAAAGTGGCTGCCCCGTGCCCCAGCTCCAAGCAGCGGATTAAGATGTTCCCAAGCAGACAGCTGGAGCTCTGCTCATATTCAAATCGTCCCGGGGTAGTTCAGCGCACGTCTTAAGGACAATGGAGATATATAGTATCGAAATCGGACTGGAACTACGCTTCAATGGAGTGAAACGAGCGCGTGTTGCTCAGAGAGAAGTTTGAAATCTGTAGGATATCATCTGAAGACTCATATATGCAAATGAGTTGGGAGTTATAGACAGTCAAGGAGCTGGTCCATATGACCATAATCTTGAGTAAAAAAATCTCTTTTTAATTGCTTTTCATTGAACTAAAAATAAAACCAAAAAATGTTAATTTAAGAAATATATTAATAATATAAAAATAAAAAATATATTAAATTAAATATTCAAACATGCTATAGGCATGTAAACAGTTATATGCTTTAAACCTCTGGCTGAATATCTCAAGTGACATCCATTAAAATGGCAGGCGCTGCGCCATTTTGCTGCTGTTGCTGGTGCTGCTGGTGTTGCTGCTACTATGAGCAATAGCAAAGCGCCAACCCCCAGCACTGTTTGACTGCCCACGCCCGCCCACAGCCGCCCACAAGCCAACAGGCAGCAGCTAAAACACACCCACCCACCCCTTTAATTATGATTCAGTGCACACAAACTTTTGTTGCGTGCCTTACGCTTTGCGCTTTGTTGTCCTTGTTGCTGCTGCTCTTGTTGCTGTTGTTGTTGTCCTTTTGTGCTAACTTTTCAATTCCTAATTATAATTAGAGAATCGGTTGTGTTCATAAATATTAAAAAGGGTCGCAACTGCTACATAGCGAACGCTGTGCTTCACTTGCCCGTTGTTGTTGTTGTTGCTGCTGTTGTTCGTGTTGTTGCTCCACTGCTGGCAACGACATTCCATGAATAATTAACTCAAGTCTTTATGGGGTCGGCCCCCTGCTCCGCCCTGGCCTAACAACTGAGCGCCCATTTGCCAGGCGCCATCTTGTTTGGCAACAACAACTACAACAACAACAACAACATTAACATTACGCAGTGCTTCACAAGACATGCGGCGGCGACATGTCATGAATTTACTTATGAATATTTGCATTTTTAATGTAATTTGTGCGATGCGCTTCGCTTCGATGGCTCCAAAAGTGTTGAACATGTACAGTTAATGTGCCTCTGGCAAGGGTTTAAGTTGCAGCAGTCTCTCAGTTGCGCATAATTTACAATTTAAATTTCCATTTTGTGATTTAATGCCCGAATTGCCAAATATTAATTAACATAATTTAACGTATACTATCGAGTGCATGAACCTAGCGAATACATTAACCTTATGATTTTCACTTAAGGGCGTATAATAGTAAAGTGTAGTTCAAGCACTTGAGTTAGCGAATACACACGCCCGTTTTCGTTAAATTGCAGTAGAGACATGCACACTGTATAGTAGAGTAGCAGCAGGACTGCACGAAATTTAATGCCATAAACCGAGGTTTGTGTCATGGCTAAAAAGTCATTTATAGCAGGGTAGCACCACAGCTGCACGAAATCGAAAGTCAAAACCGAGGTGTGTGTCTTGGCTAAGCATTCAAATATTGCAATTAGTGCACGAAACCTAATACCAAAACCGAGGTGTGTGTCATTAATAAATATTAAATTGAAAATTCTTTAACCAGAGAAAACGATCTCAACTACACAGAGATTGTTTCAATTTGCGAAGTAGTTGATTAATTTTTGTACTTTAATATATTCGCAATAATAAATTGTTTGTGTATATAAAATATTTAAAACCAGATTCACATATCTGCATGGCCATTAAAAATAAACCAGTTTCGCAATCCCCTCGATTAGCGTGGTAAATCGACTAACAGGAAACCCTAAGTACACACATGCCATGCCTGTGTGTGCGTATGCGTGTATAAATTAACAATATGTCTCAACAGCTATAACTAAATATTAGTTAAACCTTAGTGCATCTAAACTATATACAATAGACGGAGGGCTGCAGCTCAGGATAGCACCGGAGCACTGCAGCCGTTGTTCAGACGATACTCGGCGTAGACGAGGCCCGTGTTGTGCCAGTGGTAGAAGGCGGCCACAATGATCAGGTGCCACCAGTTGTGCGAGTGCCCCACGAAGTCCACCTTGCCGGTGAGCCAGCGCTCGGGTATCTTGGCGGCATAGAACACGAAGGCCACCAAGCAGAGCAGATACATGACCACGATCCGAGGCACCATCAGACCAACCAGCTCGTTCTCCAGTCCTCCCATGGCCACCGCCCAGTGGCCCAGGGGCAGAATGCCGTATGCAGACCAGAGCAGCAGCACGGCAACCTTGCCATTCATCGAGACATTCAGCTGGGGTATCTGCACGGCGATGGCCAGGCCGAACATGCCCAGCGCAATGGTAGAGTACAGAGTGCGCAGAAACTGAAGAAAAGAGTAGAGAATCAGTTAACACCCTAAGAAGCTGATAGAGATTTCGATTACCGTGTGACACCAGAAGGCGTAGTACATGCCACTTATGTAGATGGCCACCAGCGACAGGGAGATGCCCAGAAAGTCAACCGACAAAAACAGCTCGTAGTGCTCCTCCGACTTGCAGGAGAATATATGATATATGGCCGACATCAGCATGCACAGGCAGAAGCACACGAGCAGACAGACTACCAGCACCTGGTCCTCCACCTCCGCGTGCTGGCGCAGAAACTGAAAGTCGAAGATGGTCAGCCCAATGAAGAGGATGCAGCCAGCAAGATGACTCCAGATATTGATCTGTTGCGGAATGGAAGGTGTGTTTTAATACAAACTTATATATGTGTATGTATTTATCAGAATTACCGTCTCGTTGGTCCACCAGAAGATGCTCTGCAGGCACAGCTTGTTGGACAGGAATGTGCGGTAGCCGCGCCGTATATAGGGATTGAACTTCAAGTGACTTGGCGCCTGTGTCGGAGGAAAAGATCAAAGACACGTTAGTTAGCTCAATTTTGTTTACGGTGCTGCATGGCCAGGCCAAACACGCCAAATGCATTGCAAATCAATAGCATTGAAGTAAACCGAAAAAAATAGTGTTAGAAAAACATATAGACGAAGCAGAAGGCAGGGGCAAGCGCTGTAGGTCCGATGGCGACGTGCCAACTTGAAATGGCCAAAGTCTCAATTACGCAAAAGCAAACGAATTAAACGTTCATTAACAAGCAAATGTCTTAAATTGTTATAAGCCAAAAACATAAGCGAGCCAGTCCAACGAGCTGTTGATACCCTGTAGAAGCAGGGAGTAGAAAAGTCTAAAGCTCAGGTTTATTGAAGTTTTTTTGATATAAGAGAAATCTTTTTATAAGAATTAGCTGAGCTGAAACAGAACTAGAGAGATTTAGACTATATGATTAGCTTGGCTGATATCTCTCGAGATATATGCTTGGGCTGAGAGCTTCAATTTGGCATTTTATGTATGCCCGACGTTTGCCGCCTTAAGTACATTCTGCTGCCCCAACAGAAATTAAGTTTAACCCCAACTGCATAAATTTTCGAAGTAAAATATGTTTAAACATTTCTCGAAATTCATTCACTCGTGCTTAAAGTCTAGCCAAGTATACAAAAGTGAATGCAGGAAAACCTAAATACAATATTTAAAAATTATATTTAAATAAATATAAGAAAAAGTATAAATAAACTAATATATATTATGATTGATAAATAAAAAATAAATAAATCCATCTAGTTATATATCTGATTCAATTTATAAACTACTAGATCTGGCATTTGGTAGCGTCTTCATTTGTTTTGCTGTCGCTGCGCGGGTTTCGCTTCTTTTTGTTGCTTTTGTCTTTTGGTTAATAATAAAATCGACCTTGATTTAGTTGTGGCTCTCGTTGTTGTTGTTGTTGTCAGTTTCGTGCCTATTTGTACTACGACTATTTGGCAATTGTTGCCACGTTTTGCATTCGTCTCATTCGCTTTTGGCCATTTACAACACGCACTCGCAAATAGTTTGTGCACATATCGTAGATCGGCGAGATACTCGAGATGGAATGTTAATGAAAAAGAGTTTTTCCCTTACTCACCTCATCGAAGTTGCACAGCCAGTTCAATTTGGCCAGCTTGTCGTCAAAGTCCGGGCCATGTCCGAGCACGTTGGGCTCCTCGTTGACCGGAAACTGATGAGCGGCGTCCGCAGTCAGTTCCGCTGCTAGTTGGCCATCGAGCTGCAAGAGCAGAGCAGAACAGAGACACGATCAAGTGTGCAAATTAGCGTTTAGCCATGGGTCAAGAGTTTAAAATTGCGATTTGCATTTGATCTAAGGTTCCGGCTTCTTTATTCTGCTTTTGCAACGAAATTACTAATGATTTATTCACTGCCAATATTATACAGTAATTATTATAAACAATAGTCTGTAGATGCATATATAAGCAAATGCAATGGGCTCCATATAGATGCTTACAATAACAAACTGTTGGGGGCTTGAGCTTAATTTGTTTATCCAGCTTATGGTGCATAATAACAATATCAACAACAACATTCAGCTGGCGTCTGTGCGCCTTAACAGGTTGATGACGTATTTGTTTACATTTACAAATGTTTTTTTTGTTTTTCTGTTGATTGCATTCTCGAAATGCTTTGAAAAGCTTTGTAGCGCTCGCGCAAGCCGCGGCTCGTGCCGAGCCTGCTAACTGTTAAGAAATGACACCCAGGCCAAAATGTTAGCACACTCACGAACACACAGCTGTTAGGTTGCTTTATATATGTATTTTCAAATGAAATAAATGTAATAGATGTAAATTTGAGAAAAAGAAACAAATTGAAATACTGCACATTATGAAAAGCTTTCTTCTGGCCAAGTTTTTTGCGAAGGTATGCCAACCGTCAGATCGATCGCACTTCCTGCTAAACACCCCAAGCACTTGTGTCCGTACATTACACTTCTAGTTTGTGCTCAGATTTCAGTAAATATACCTCGATTTCTTGCGAATTGACTATATAATATTACAATAAGCGTTACGCTCGTGTTCCAGGTAAACATCGCCAGCAGCTGAACTAAGTGCATTATCAAACATTTTCAAATAAACAAAAGAAATAATTGCGAAAAGGCACGGAGACTGAGTTTCAAGCTAAACGCGTTGCACTCGCCATTATTGACTGGGCAAACAGATTCGAATGGCAAGTCATCGATAAACAGGATGCGCCATTAATTTAGGCATTGACGTATCTAGTTTTGTAATGTTTGCTAAATCAATGCACTGGACCCCATTGTTGTTGTGATCTAATGGGCGTCTACATAATATAGTCTATATGAATCTTACGTCTTTCTTCTTGTTGCTGCGTTCAGTGCTCTTCACCTCTGTTGTTGTTGTTCTTGTGGTCGTTATAACTGTAGTTTCCATTTTCGAAAACTCTGTGCAAGCGATCACGATTGCACAATGTTTATTTATCTTTATTTTTTTTCAAATTTGATTTTGTTTTCGTATATTTAATAAGCTTAAATTGCGAAACTTCGAAAAAATTGTAGTTTATTGCTTGAATTTAAACAGCAAATTTTTATCAACTGTTTCGTTGAGAAACTTGAACGAAACTGTAGCCAACCAAATACAATGCACGCCAAGTTATCTAAATGAAAAGCTTTGCACGAAAGCTTAACGACGCGACGCGACGCGACGCTCCGCTCACAATGCAATGAAACAGTGTAGAGAGAGTGGGAGAGAGAGAGAGGCTGAGTGAGTGCAGACTGCCCTGCCCGCATTTACAGCAAAAAGAAAAGCTTTTTCGACGCGCGCAAGCTTGAGCAACGCTTTGAATTGAGAGTTATGCGAAATTTCATTGAGCCGGCTGTGGCTTCCATCGTTGTGCAAGCCGCCTCCCAATTATATAACGAAACAGGGCAGCAAGTGCGTGCGGCCCAGAGAATTGAGTGCGCTTGTATAAGCCCAAATGTTTATGCCTAGCTCGTTGTTGTTGCTTGTTGTCTGTGAATGCAACATAAACAAAAACCTAAAACCAGTTTAAGTTCGACTGAACTTGAGGAATTCCGCGTGAGTGGAACTTTCGCAATGGCCCCCTAAAGACAGATGTACATACGTACGTATATGTAAATATATGTATACAAATGTACATTTATACATACATATGTATGTGCTTTTGCCTTATGTAAGCGAACAGCGATCGGCCACAGACACCCGTAATTGACCTTGACTCCATTTGTCAGCGAGCAACTTAAGCTCTCCTTGAGCATTTCGCTTTGGTCTACGATTCGCGCTTGCACGTGCTGTTGCCATATGCGATTAGCAACGGTCTATTCACTTGTTGCTCGTTATCAACTGCGTCTCGCTACTCACCCAGTTATCATCATCCTTTGGCACCTTGCGATTATAGCACGACGATGAAGCTGTTGTCGTTGTGCTGCTGCTCAGATCCAGATCGGCCAAAATGTGAGCTGCGGCCAGACTCTCGTGGGGACGTGGACTCATCTCTGAATCGTGGCTAACATGCAAGAGGCAAATGAAATAGAGTTTTAACAAAGTTACTTCCACGGCCCTAGACCAGTTGCGGCTCCGATGCCCATTCGCGGAACAGTGTGAAAAGCGAGTCGAGCCTCTAAACAAAGATCGACTTTCGGGTATTGTATGAACGTGTGCGTGTGTTGCCAAGTGGCCGAGGCCGACGCAGAGGCAGAG